>KZ345020.1:45002-57763 GCA_002352805.1 Teladorsagia circumcincta
TTATCGAGTATGTTTCAGTCAAAAAATGGATAGAAATCAATAAATTTAGGGAAAACTTTACTGCAGTACTCGCAGAGATCTCAGTTCCTAGTTTAAGGATATGAGTTCTCACCTAGACAGAATTTCCGAGTAATTCCACCCCGTTTCGCTTCGCTAGAGTAGCTTTTGACGATCGAGTTCTCCCCTAATCACTACATTGGCTATATCCGGGCCAGTCTCAAGAGTTTATGAAGCACCACTTGGTTTTGATCAAACAATGAGATTTTCGAAAAACCCTATACCAAACTGAACGTTTATCGATTAATTCTGCGTACGATACGCGCTATGCACTCGACTTTAATTTAAAATCGTCGGCAGTTTTGGATCGAATTCTCGATTGGATTTCATGACGTTCAGAGCAGGATGACTTGGACCATTTTATGCCCACTCAGCCGTTGAATAGCATTCTAGATGTTGCTGAAGCGCTAGCGCTATATGGCGCTTCTAGCTAGTGTGCTACCAAACCGTATTGTACAACTCATATGGCATAATATAAGTTTGGTGGCTAATGAAAACAGCTCTTAAATCCTTTTTGTAATGGCAAACTGACTACCAATGACCCCAGCATGAAATATGTTAGCGAAGAGGACCTTTTAGTAGTTTGGAGGGCTAGGGACACCGGTATCATAATACCTATAGTTGTTAGTGTATCGAATGCTGCATTCACCCTCTCACTTCCCTACTCCCTCTCCCACCCTCGCACCCTCCCGCCTCTTTGGAATGGCAATTTTGAGTGAAAGCCGAAGCCAAGTGCCGTACTCTAAGATATGGGCTTATCACCGCTTACGACTTATTGTTTTTAATCAGGCCTGATTCCGTTGCGGTCATCATCCCCTCGGCTGGCAGGCAACATGAACCACCTTCCCATTCGACTATTTTCGTTGCTCGTTATATGCAATGACAATGTAAGCTCTCACGCAGAGCTAATGCGAATGGGAGTAGCTCGCGTCGCGGCCGCAAAACACTCCGGCGCGGGTGTGAGTCAACGGGCGGAAATCGGATATGAAGCTCCTCAAATGTCTAAAATCAACGACACATCGAAGAAGCGCTTCTAGAGCAACTTACTAGTACTTACTAGGTCTTAAGAGTTTAAAGACATCGTAAAAGAGGGAGTAATTCTGGAAGTGTTGTGGGTGGTCATGGAAAACCGTGTGCCAGAAGGCAAAAAAAATTCCGAGTGAAAGCGACTCCTAAAAAAGCTGGCTGGTCTCGTAGATAGACCTGGTAGAAAGGGCGGCGCGAAAGGGATAATCTCAAGAATTTCCTCCATACGAGGTGGCAGGGGAGTGGGATATAACATAAAACTCGTCCACATTTACGAGTTTAGTACGTCCAAACGTGTTAGTTATTCTCCGCCAACATTTGTGACAGTTTTACGGCGGGAAATCGAGTTACCTACGATCCAGTCACTTATTCAAATTTGTATCAAAATTTTCCATTCTTATTATTGTCCTACAGCACGGCGCGTAAATTACCGATTTTCAGTGAGGATGGACTTCCGTAATTATCGCGCACGGTGCCTTTAGGCTTTATCAACACCACTCAGTACATACATCGCCCAGAACTAGTGCCTATGCGGGGCGTAGCGGGGCTAAGCTGTTACTTAAATTCGCTCCTCAATGTTTCATGGGCGCTTATGGTGGCCATTGTTCGCCTGCACTAATCTGGTGTCCTTTCAACGAATTCGAAGAAACGGAGGCTGAGAAGGACAAAAAGCTATGCACTGTGTCTCCTCGAGCTCTCAAGTGTTTCCATAAATGCCAAATATGGGCTCTAGGAAATTCTCGTCATCCTCTTCCTGAATCGGGTAATGTCCACATTCCTCCGCCTACGTCGACATCTCCATCTATGGATATAGTTGTAATTTTTAGACTTGAAATCAATCGGAATTCATCGAATTTTAACTTCACGCTGTGGTTACGAAATAGTCAAGAAGGTAAGATATGAGAAAATTTGTTGTTCGATATCATTCTCCATTTCAATAATCACGCTTCATGGAGGAAGTGATAGCCAAGGATCTTCGCGCTGGCTACGTCCACCGGCGCATCGTTGGATAGACTGCACTTTTAGGTAATCGGGGTCCCTTAAATCATTGGGACCGCGGATCTCGCGCGCACGTAGCCCGTGAAAGGTCCGCAGTTGCCACGTGTGTGGAACACAATCAGCTGATATTGCGTTTCTAGGTAGCCTACGGTCCGAGACAGCAATTTAGGGTGACACAAGGGTCAAAGCAAGGGCCTAGTCGTGGTCTAAAAGTGGGCAGTGGTAGCATGTCTGTTGAACAGCTATCTAGTCGGACGCCTCTGGGATAAAATCTGAAACTCCCAACGCTCTATCCCTTCGCACATTTACCTGGCCTCAAAGTACCAACCTCTTGAAATAGCCAAACTACCAACCTCTTGAAATAGCCAACCCGAGTTACAAAGAGAAATTATCAATTTCAGCTAGATAGGGGAGGTTGTGTGCATAGTAATGAGCATTATAGTTACATAGGTTTTTCCATAAAGATACTTTTGATCCCAGATTTGACCCCCAATTCGGTGCTGCAGCCGTAGAGCGGGCTAGGCTGGAGCAAGCAAGTAATTTCCGTCAAAATATGATCTGCCAACGCTAGCCGGACAGGAGAGATACGAAAACAATTACGTGGTCTTCGTTTAAATTAGGCTGCAGTGAACAACAGGCAAACCATCATAGGGTTGGGCTATTTTTCAAGAACCACCGAATTACGTTTCTTTCCAACTTGACCTTTTCTGAAGCAGTGACACTACGCTGTTATGCAAGTAGCCTCAGTGGAGCTCAGCTAAATAAGTGAGGTAAATTCAACAGTCCGTCAATCGAAAAGATTCACTACAAGATACTGCTGTAATATTCGCCATTTTTACTCGGTAAAGGTAGCGCTGCGCATTGGACTTCCGTGTTGAACCTGGTGACATTTGGATAATTGCTCTAACTATGCAATGACTCCAGGCATTGCAAATATGAAGGCCATTCGGGATACAACAATAACTCCAAAAATGGAAAATTGCTCCGAGCGAACTCAGCGCAATTTATGGGCAGAAAACCCGGCGATTAAGCAACCTTTGTTCCTTTCCGGAATTATGAAACCTGTACAAAACAATGTGCAAAGGGTGTCCCCCAACAGGCCCACCGCGTGGCGGAGGAAGAGACGCAGACGCGGCAAAGGACGAGACGCAGCGCGCGCTCTGCGTTAGAGACATCATTGGTGCACTCTACTAGACCGAAGGTCAAATCAATACAGTGCGTGCAGCGACTCATCCTTTGCCGCGCCTGCGTCTCTTCCTTCGCCGCGCGGTGGGCCTGTTGGGGGACACCCATGTGCAAAATCAACACCGCTTCTCCCCCGAGACTTTTCAGTTCATGAATGAGGTTTATTATGCAAGTGAGCTTTTATAGTTCCCAATCCTACTCGATAGACTTGCAGGATCGCTCGAAAGCGCGCAGTTTTATGATTCACTTCGAAGAGGCATTTTTTTAAAGTCATCCCGTCACTGAGAAATGGACTGGATAAAATGCAGCATTTCGCAACCTTTGTGTTGCTCGTACGCTCACTTAGCGCTTTCTGTGCTTGGAAGACGTCCCGGCAATCAGTTGAGGCCTTTGAAGTTCTTCGAGCTCTCTTGAGATGCCCGAAGAATCAAGCTTCCATTCAAGTGGGCCCTTTCTCAGGTCACTATAAGGTGCATTTTCACCTGCACAAATACTAGGAGAGTGGGGAGGGAGGGGAGGGTGAGCAAATGAACAAAAGGATGAAGGATAAAGGGTCGCCTTGATCAATCCCGTTTCAGAATGCGGCACGGTTTCTACTTCCATTTGTATACATGTAGTGAGACTAGAATGCGACTTGGCACAATGAGTTGGAAGCCAGTCGATGTACAAGTTAGTGTTTTTATCCTCCCAGACAGGTCTGGTAGCAATTAACCGACCGTGAAGGGATGGAAGGCTTGGTTGGCCGGGGCGACACAAGCCCCGAAAATTGATCCCCGACCCACTTCCGTGGTAAACAGTACCACTTTTTAGTACACCACTTCCGCCTTACCAATGCACCAGCCTGTTTTATTTCCTTTACTGGGTTCAGGAGATGGAAGATTTGACTTTCCTGGTTCGATCCAGGATTCGACTACCCTCGACTACGGAGGCGCCGTTGTCCTATACCACCTCTTCCCCTGTTTCCCTCGAATAGTATCCACTTATCTGATTTATTTACTGATAAATATCAGCGAATAAGCAGTGACGCACCAGGACTCAAAGACGCGTACTTTTTTCGATGATGATAGTCGAATGCCTTCAACATACCAATGATTCTTAATTGCAGTTGTGTTTGTCGCAGATCTTGTTTTATATTTCCTAATGCGTCTATCCGAGGCCGGCAGCTGTTGATTCAGCCGTCCAGGAGTCCCCATTCCGTAGCAACACGTCACTTCGGAAGCATTTGACACGCCTCCGCATGCGGGGCTATTTATCATATTCCGATGTGGGAGTGTTGCCCTCAGAGAAAAGCGTATTCAACGGCTAAGGGAGTGACAAAAATCGCTATAGATGAAAACATTTACAGGATGCAGCTATTCCTTCTACCTCTCAAGTAAGAGAATCTTCGCTGGCGATGATGCTCAAAATCGCTCTCAAGTTGTTAGCCCCGATGCTCTCGCTTCATTCCCCTTCGCTTTTATTTACTACTTTTGTTCTCAGACACGCAATTTCCTTTAAGTGGTACCTTAAAGCATTCTGAACGCGCACCATCTTGAGGTGTGGTGATTTCCTTGATTGTGTGCAAAGAAGTATGCTGAATGCACCTTCCAATCCCATTGAACAACGAGAAAACTTGGGAGCCCGCTCTTAAGTTCTAGAGAGTTGAGCGGAAAGGCAAACAAGGCTGTACTCAAGCTTGGGATGATATCCACGAAGACGCCGGTGCAAATGCGAAACGGGTGGACGCCATCAAGCAGGACATCAATGAACTGAATCAGGGATAGAATTCAAATTCCCATGAAAGTCAGATCTAAGACCCAGACGTCTCGATAGAGCATCAAACACTGATTACAAATATGGAAACTACACTGGTGTACAAAACTTCAGGACGAACGCAACTTTTTTCGTGATGTGCTACTGCCGAACTCGACAACTCGATAGAGCCTGACCATTCTTAGACTGAACTACTGCAGTACATTACAGACCAAAAATAAAATTGACCGTTGTAAGGGCGATGAGATGCTATCAGGTTATGTTACTTCATCCATCTTCATTTCACTAAGTTTTGCACACCAGTGTAAAATGAACCTGTCAAGGAAGTCGTGAGCAGTCAAAGTTGCTCGGAGGTGAGGCATTACACATGAACCGTGCTAAGGTCTGGGCATTCAGGGTCCAACTCTAGTAGTGGTAGCACTTTTGCTACCCAGCCCGTAGGGATCGTAAGCTCTCTTCCCCTTAAAGTACGTTTCGAGGGCATTACCATTACTCCAAAGCAAATTGGGGACCCAGGACGTTAGCACGGTTCATGACGAGCGAGACGCAGACATGGCAACGGTGTGCATTCTATTTGCTTGGCATAACACTACAATTTCTAGCTCACTAGCGCCCTTTTCAAGCATTCTTAGTCAAAGAAAGAAGAACGTGATCCCCTAGTTGACCTCACAATCCTTTTCGCAAAGGGGTTACCCCATGAGCTGATGGTGGATGTGCTTCCGAGAATGAGTTTGAGGTAGGCTCTTCAGAATGCATACATAGAAGGTACTCCTTAAGTGAAAACGCTATTTAATATCTGTTCCTTATAATCAAATCAGGGCTTCTAACTTTCTCCATAAGCAATTTATGAGTCCTAAAAACATTGACACGGAATGCCAACGCTCCCATGCCACGCTTCCAAAACTTTTGGTAGCAAGACTCACATTTCTAACAAAACTTCTTTGTGAATGAGCCGAATATGCCCTCCTTTTCCACTGTGACTCATTAGAACGTTCCAAGAAGGCTTTAAACAGATTGATGTGGCTACGACTAAGAAAGAGCATGACGTGGAGCGATTAGGGCACTTCCAGGGTGACTAACAAAGGAATATGAAGTGCGAGTACCGTCGCCATCACTCTGTAGTTTTTCGAACTATTATGAAAACAAACGCAGACGAATATGAAGAAATACCACGTCATTGTAGTCAAGTTCTTTGAATCACACTACGAATTTAAATCCCATTCAGAAATGTAGCACGTCTGATTCGTAGTCAGTCTATATCTAGTGGATTGCCGGATCATGCGACGTTCACGCCTACGTTTTCGTTCTTACTCGGAAAGAAATGCTTGCGGTGGCCGAGATGGTGGAGAGTTGGTAGCTAGCTGGTCGTAGCCATGGTACGAATCATGAGTAAGGCGGTTTCCACATTTCAGACGATCATTGTGGCCGATGTCAGACTTTGCAAATCGAGCGATTCGCTTCTATCGATTCATAAAGTCTGACATCATTCCATAGCTGCATCATCAAGATAAGCAGCAGGTCGTGCGGGAGGGTTAGTGTTCTCGCTTAAGGCCGGCTAACGTTGCTCTCTTTCTTTCCAAAATTTTCACACGAGCTGGAAAATTTTTGAAGGTGTTCTTACATAGTGCTTTCCTTCGATTGGGGGAAGCAGCTAAGTGATTGTATATAAATTTCCTAGCGGTTTCGCCAAGAATCAGTCCATGGCCAATGTCAGACTTTGCGAATGAGCGAATCGCCACTAGCGATTCGCTAGCGTCGGCGGTCGCGTCGCGTTCAGGGAGTGGCTATACCCCTGTGACGCGACGCAGACGCGGACGCTAGGAATCGCTCGAATCGCAAAGTCTGACATCGGCCCATGGAAGAAACTGTTCTTTTCTCCGTCTGCTTCTCATAAGAGTTAAATTAGAGCTGAGGGTCCGATCCAAAGTCGACCATCGCACGCGAACAACAACAGTCATAGCGCCCTTGGATTGTGCAAAACAGTGAATCTGCCGACAAAATCGCCCAAATCAACCCCAAATGATGCTCCTATGAAGATTGCTTACAAGGACAATATGGTTGCGCATCCCATCAATCAAATAGTCCATGAAAAACAAGTGACATGGCCGTAATAAGCGCACCGTGGGAATTAATGCCTGCACCAGCATGGAAAGAGCACATATTCGTAATGAATGCACGACATATCACTGCTGAAGCGAGACGGTACTCAGCTGTTCCCCTAAGACGCGTCGCACGGGATCTCTTTGTGAAATCTGGATAATTCATACAGCACAGACAACATACGCTATCGCTCATTATGGTCACGATTGGTTAAGGTATCTGTTCCCTCAAAAACGGTACTAGAGCTTGGAGCGGGCATAGTACAGGAGTTGGGGGAGAAGGGAAGAGGTGTTGGAGAGTCACTCGATCTCTGCTCCGGCATAAAGGGAGACCAGCTTAGTTTCAGGCACACCCTGCTTAATCTTTTAGTTGTTTATATGTATGCACACGTATTTTATGGGACTGTCAGCTGATGTACCAAACTCGACAAGAAAACCACTCGATGACATTCCCCAGACTGTCCCCCCCCCTTCCCCACCACCTATCCATTCAGTTTCACTCAGACTCACCTCTCAGCCGAACTTACGTGACGCCAAGCGTTCTGACCCAAGGATCAGGACAACTCCTCAAGGATCAAAAGGGGCCCTTTGGTACGCATGACTTCTTCGTGTAGATGTTATCATTACTAGACAAATGTGTTTCGTCTACTGCTTTTCAGTACATGATAAGTTCAGGGAACGTCTGGAGGGAAATACGCCTCGGATACTTCGCTCGAGTCGCTTTCGTGAAGGAATATTCCCACACGGCTTCCCACTAGTGTTTCCACTTACGGGAGCTTATGAGCAGTCTCGAGGTAAAAATGGAGCACCTATGTGAGCTATTTGTTTGGGCTTACCACTTTCAGTCCTTGAGACCGAAGTTTTCCCAGATTAATCGAGCATTGCCCTTCATTGATGAGAGTATTCACTTTGTACAAAGTAAATTATGCTACTCTACATATAATGCAAAGCAAATTATGCTGCTCGATATAAAGTAACTACAACATTTTGCTCAGATAATCAAAAAGTCACCGTAATAACGGTAATCAAAAACTTTACGTGTAAAATACAGAACATTCATTCATATACTAAACCAATCACTGCTGAAATAAGTCGAACTTCAACTTAATTTTTTTTTTGAAGTCTTTAAGTCCCTTTAGGGCGGGATTTGAGGAAGCTGTCTGGTTCGTTTCGCACTTTCCCCTACAAAGGTTCGTGGATTTGAAAACATTGATTTCAACATCAGCTGTTCGCATACGTCACTCCTGGCGACATGCCCTCCAAATGGTGAGAATGAGATTACTGTAGCACTTTCCGGACAAATCCTTCATAAGGGCTGGAGTTACTTTGATAAGTGTCCAAGTGTGGAAATATATGCGAATAACTTGTAGCCCACTTATTATTCTTCCCCTTATGAGTAAGACTAAATACGTGACAAATGACATCACCGAATCCCTGGCATACTAGGAGACCTGGCAACAAATGGCGTCATTCTTGCCGCCTCTCATCACGTCACTGTTTTCATGAAATTGCCTTTTTAAATTTCATCACGTCACACCATCTCGAGGAACTTCATTTTTAGCGTTGCTATTGAAAGTACTTGAAGTGATGGCAGTACAAATAAAAATACATGTTATGCCTTACTCTTTAACCCCCGCAAACGAGTTACCGTAGCGTTTGAAAAAAAAAGTCTCTCGCACATAATTTTAAAATACTTAATTGTAGAATTTTCTTCAAATATTTGTATGCTCCAAAAGAGCGAATCTCTGACTAATCTCTATGGTTTTCCAAAAGAAAAAGAAATAACGCACGAAAAGTCTTTTCGGCGAACAATTTGAACCGCTACAATATGTATCCAACTGTACCCAGACCAATGCCATTACGGCTGTTAAAGGGAGTCGGATGCACGGCGCATTTTGAGAAAGGACACAAAGATGCAGAAATTACACGCCAGGAGTGCTAAATCAAAAGTATGTGAATCGTAAGTTGATCATCCTTGATGAATTTCTGACCGTTAGGAAAATATTGTACCATCACCTCCCAATGAAGGGTTAGGGTCTTGTAAGCCCCATGAAGGTCCAAAGCCATACTGAGGTTTGGAGTTCAATGAGCTGGCAGAGAATGATTAATGCTAAGGAAATAGGCCTCCTAAATGATGGTGATGTATTTAGGAGGACCATCCACTCACTGCCAAATAAATGGTGCCAACTTGCATTGTGAGAAAAACAGTCTTCAGAATATCCACTGGCTGACGGAAGTACTGGCAATATAATCATTAAGATGCTTCAATGAATTTGGAGATTATTCAAATGCGTGCCGCGCTCAAAAAGGATTAGCTAATGCTAAGCGTATCGTGGATGGAAGCGGTGCAGGGGTAGGAGGAGCGCTTACGCGGGTAAGGCTCACAGCGGGTCCTGGGAATTCTGGCTCGCCCAGCCAAGTTTTCGTTCTTAGGCTTATTACCAGGATTCTTGGTACGTGGAATAGCAAACACCAAGTATGTATAGCAGATGGAAGTGATGTAGTGGCATGTGGCGTCGTTTAGCCGGCTTGGGTTCACGGTCGGTTTCTGAAAACCCTAGCCAAGATTTTCCTTCTTTGGGTTGGTGAACTGGTACCAGACCTATCTAAGACGATAGAAACACTAGCTCATACATCGGCTACCACCGAAAGTCGGATGTGTATGACCTAAAAAATTGCATTTAAAATGCCATGACGATTCTGAATGGATGTCGAATGCGTGGCGCATCCTAAGAACAGTGCTGTCACCTCCAAATGCTTTGTTTTGTATGCTTTTAACTTTGCTGCTTCTTTCTCTCAAGGTATGGAATATGTGCCAAACGCTTCTCGGTCACTAGTTGACCAGAAGGGGAGCATGGAGCGCAAATTTGTCCCAGTTTTCGAGCCCAAGCACAGGCCTTGAGTCCCAATAGAAAGGTGAGCGTTGCTTGCCCCTTCCTTCGCTAGATCTTCTCGAACGTTAGTGCCAACGTAACAGTGCATATAGGAATCTTAGCAATCTCTTGTGAACTCTGATATCACCCCTAGTCCACAAAATGAAGCATATCTTGTCTACGATCTTGGAACACAACGATTCCCCGATGGCTCTTTGTGGAATCCTATAAGACTCTTGAAGATACGCGGGCATGCAAAGAGTTAGCGATGACGTCCGGTGATGTCATCGCGTCCGCCCGTCGACGCGGCGGTTATATTTAGGCTTGCTGGGCCTCGGCGGGGCATACACAGTCGTATTCCTAGTGATTAACTCAAAATAGAAACATCCCATTAAAATGTACATAACTGAGTGAAAATAATTTCATTACTCCTACTAAAAAACAACTACGTCATTCCCATGCGACCAGTCATGGTGATATACGCTGACTAAGGACACCCTCACTATATTAAATATTGCATTCTTGTGACGTAGATGGAATATTGATGCATTGGCACTCGTGCTACATTACAAGTCCAAGGAGAGTAAATTGTACGGGGGCCAGAGACGTCCACAGCCCAAGGAAACCTTTTTCACATCGAAATTCGTCCGGACCATCTTAACCTTTTATTTCTCCTAGTCGGGTTAATGGCACCAAACTAGACTGGAAGGATGACGTAAGCATCTAATAATCTCCTCATCTTATAAATTATTCCTCAAGTGCATAATCAATAGAAACCTTGCGCCTGGACTTGGCTTCAAGGTCAACTGTCCCTGCCAAGCATGATCGTCCCATTTGAGATCGCTTCCCTTGCCCAGCTTTTCATCTCTCTTTCCTCCATTCATCATCCTGCTTCCAAACTTGCATAGGAACCCGTCGACGAATGTGAGGGTAGGGGGAGGGGACGACCTTGTTTCTTGAAAAGTGTGACGTAAAAATGCGACCCCCCTCACTCTATCGATCGAGCGAGGGGGTTGAATTCGTGAGTTTAGGAGAGGGGGTCGCATTTGCGGTTGAGCAAGGTTGACTACCTCTTAAAAAGAGCGAACGGGGTCGTTCTTTTGGGCGTTGAAGGGGCTGTGGTTGTGAAAAAGGGAAATGTCTTTGACGAATTTCTAAAAGATTTTGGTGATAACTTCAGGAAAGAAACACGAAATGGAACAAATTGGACTAGTTGGCTCCAGCTTTTTAACCTCCCCTTCAATAAACGAAAAAGTCGTCGGTGCAGGCATTACATTACTATTGACGACGGCCGCGAGAAATCAGCAGTTGACAATGCCACTTTCTCGCGACCGTAGTCAGTTTCGGTGTATGGTGTGCACCCGACACTTTCTGGATTTTCGAAGGCGAGGGTACTTCTTCAGCCATATCGCCCCGGCCATTAGGAAGGACATAGTGGACGGAGTTGGACTGTTGGCCGATCTAAGAATTAAATATCATAGAAACAGCCAGGTAAGGGTGGTGGGCTGAGGTGAGAGGGTGAATCGAATCCGTGGATACCCTGCGGCTGGTGGTGGTGGGGGTCGCAACGAGCCCCTCCTCTAAAAGGGGAGGTGGCGAAATTCTGGAAAAGTGCGAACGCGAAGGTAAACTTTGCTCGGCATTCAAGTAGAGATCACCCAAAAAGTACCTGGGTATCATCCACTGGCAGTGTTGCGGTTCAAAGCGTCAAGGCGCTTAAAACCACAAAAAGCATTTTCTTATTGTAGACGTTCAAGACTCAGCCTCAGAAAGAGGGACAGACCTGCGGGTGCGTGAGCAGTCTACATTTTTCTCGAGAGTCACTAGACCCAACGCTCAGTCCTTGCTGTAGCTTTTCCCAGGCTGATGTCATCCAGCACAAGAACGCGCACAATGTACAAATCACCAAAAGAAATAACATAGGAATGAAGCTGCTAGCAGTTCGAGACTCTAAAAGACTCTTCTAAATTGGCATTAGAGCAGACTAGCGCCGTATGCCCCCTCATACTGGATGAGTCCCAAGTTCTCGTTTGTAACAAACCTCAGTGAAAAATCGAAATTCCAGGCCACGTGACGAAGATTATGACTTTTTCGGCTGAGAAACAAAAAGCGTGCCGCATACTTGACATTTATGACAACTGCCATAATTCCATAATAGTCCACAAGGGCCATTACTAGTAAAGAGCCTGAGGTAAAGTGCAACACTCAGGGAATGGCAAACCCTTGAGAAAAAAAAAAGCCATCACAGCCCACATCACTCAGGTCAGCACCCACGTGCTTGGTACTTCTTTGTGCAGAAATACGGCTCATTTTCCAGATCATTAGCTCGTGACGTGGTCCGCCATCCCTCGTCAAAGTCTCCTACGGAATATGGTTCCATAATTCGGACTTGCACAGCTAACGGCCAGCAAGACTTTGTCATCTACGGTTAAGTTATGTCAGAATTTCTGCGGTAACCATAGTGATGTCACTATTGCTTAAGGGAAGCACTAACAGTCACCAAGTCGTAAAGTGACGTTGACTTTAACAGGAACCATTCTTACGGTAATACGGTCGTTATCCATCAGGCTAGTGGCGACCAACAGACGAGGAAGTACTCTCAACGATGACTCCTCCCTCTGAGATTGCTTTCCTTGATTTGATTTCACCTCTCTTTCCTTTATTTATCCTCAAGCCTGGAAGCATTTCTAGGCGCTCATGTCCCTGGGGGGGGGGGGAAATCACAGAAGGACAGATGATAAGTGACACTAGGACTAAGCCTAGGACAGGG
>KZ345020.1:86561-102963 GCA_002352805.1 Teladorsagia circumcincta
ATGTATTGGTCATGCGGTCATGTTTCACAAAGCTTCTTGACTTCACACACTCAATTCGTAGTTAACACCTCAGAAAGAACGTATCGAGCGTATGTATTGATTCAAGGGGGCAATATACTACATATTGAACAGTTTAGGTTTGTCACTGATGCAGACATATTACAATGGTCTACCATTTCAGAGGTATCAAATCTTAGTGGAAACACGACTTTTAAAATAGGGCTTGAACTTTCTCATAACACCACCGAGTATATTAAACCATTGACCAATTATGTAACTTAAGTTGGCATACCACGTAGAATTGATTTTTTTGCACCCATCATCGATTCCTGTCTCACATATGTGTTCGGTGCTAATATGTGTTATCAACTTAACATTCTATAAGCCACACTTCTTCTGAAAAGGTGCGCACGGCAGTGGTACCAGTCGTGAAATGTGGGGTGACGTGTGTGCCGCGCTTTTGCTTACGAATGATTTTGGGTTACGGTAAGAATGGTACCGGACTGAAGTTAGCTTATAGTCCCTTGAAGTTCCTCTACCTCCCATGCGTAGTCCTGCAGAATACTCGCGTAACCCGCGATAGCGTGCATTTTCGTTTGTTGATTTGATGTCATGTCCGCAGTGAAAGGTTCTTATCACATGACAAATATCGAAGTTGGAAGTTTATCATACCAATGGAGCAACTGCTTAAGATTAGGAGCCGGATATTGCAAATGGCTGCTAGGCCACAACATTCAAATTAGTGGGACCCTACACTAGCGATATGTGTATTGCTACTAGTACGCGTGCATGCATAAGCTACCCAGCTAAACAGAACAACTTCCTAACAGTTGTCATAGAAGCTTATTTCCTGTTAGCAAAATGTGGGACCATTCGAGACACGTCATATCCCATAAACTGAGGTCCCGAGCCGCCTAACCGCGCTGCTTATTTGCTTTAGTAACGGTTTTCATTACTCTTTGCAGTTCCTTCCCATCCTTCTCGACTGGGACCCGTTGTCCAATTCAACGTAGAAAGGCAGATCATCGATCGATTGGCACTGGTGAGACAGTTGGGTTTGGTCCCACGACGAAATGCACCGTCTAGCTAGAATTCAAACTGTATCGGCGCGAAAAAACTCGTCCAGCATTTCTTCCCGTGTAGATGTAGCGGCGAGTGAGAATCCGGAATTCACATAAATGTCTACTTTTTTTTTGAAAGAATGTAATTTTCTTCAAATTCGAGATTGTGAGAGATGGCTAGAAAATTTTCAGAGTACAGATTGTTTTCTTTCTAAAACATAATCTGACTTTTGCAAAGTCTGTTTTCTTCAAGAAATTGCCCAGTTGGACAATTTTTTTTTCAGGACCGGGTTTTTTGGCTTTCAAAGGCTATATTTTTTTTTCGAATGAACTTCTGCCAATTATTGTCCCCCTGTTATAAACTAGAAGATTAGAGCTTTCTAATGAATACCTGAACTCTTTCCAAAATTGATGGAGTCAAAAAATCGCCCCGTTGGACAATTTTGGGTGTATCGCGGACAAATTTTTCGCGGAGCATTGGTTTTATGGCTTCAACCTCTTATAACTTTCTTCATAATAAACTTTCTGCAAATAATTTTTTCCCCGAAGAAACTAGGGAGTTAGTGCTCCCTAATGCATACTTCGTTTGGTTTCCAAAATGATTTGGTCGAAAAATCGCCTCAATGGACAAATTTTTTTTTCATTGATTTTCGGAGAAACTCTTCTGAAAACACGAGTTTCAACACTCAAACAATTACAGCTCCCTTCAAACTCAATTTTGCTGGGAGAAATGATAACATTACATCGTACAAGCTTTGTGCATCATGATGGATATCAAAGTTTTTTTAGGGAATCGCAAACACTTCAGAAAGTTAAATATTTTTTTCTAAAGTTTTCTTCCAAGCCCTCAGCAGTCAATCTACCGTAGTGGTCACTTTTTTTTACTAACTTAGATCCAGTTTGAAAACAATGGATTCCCTTGAGAGCGTTTGTGTGCGCAGACAGTCTGTTATGGACACTACCGCAGTACTCGTCTGCTTTGAGATGCGCCATGCACTCGTTTGTGGTCAATAGTAGAAGAAACACTCGAACGTCTTACCTACCTATTGCGACGTTGAACTTCGCTAATACGGCCCCCCCCCTTTCGGTCGGCCGATACGACCCCCCTCGTTGGACTTTGCCCAACGGACGGTAGACCTTGGGTGGGATCGTATCGACCCCTCTGAAGGGGGGCGTAGAATTTTTGCAAAAGTGCGATCGCGATGGTTGATCTTGATTACACATTAAATTTCAGAGGAGAGGTCATGTTCAAGGCACCATTTACAGTCCATATCTCAGAGTCTGATTGAACAGGGCTGCGGATCGAGGCGGAACTCGCCGCACTTGATAGTCGTCGCGCGGTACTTCCAGCTGATTCTTCTGACGCTGGTGTTCAACGGGAATTGCAGCAGTATTTTACTACTCTTTCTGGTACTATTCAGCCACGGCAGACATCCTTGTGAAGAAATGACTCAATTCCAACAACAAAAAACCCTACTACCAATTATCTAGTTGAGCATTGATAAGTCGATGGCAGACAACTAAAGGCACGTTCCGCAATAGCAACGGAGCTAGTAATGAATTCAAATATGTAATGGTAGGTGCTAATTGACCTGGCAGTGAAAAAAAGTTAATGCATAGAAATAAGCGCTTTCTTTTTTGGAGGGTAGGAGAACGAGGGACAATTAGGGCGCCGAGGCAACAGAAAGACAGATGGAGACGAGGGAGCAGACAGGAGAGTGAGACACAGACACCTCAACGATGGGCGTGCGCGGTTAAATGAAGTGTCCATAGTGGCAAAATCTGTGTATCTTGGGCCCTTTCCACCACTTCCAGTTGCGAAAGTCGAACCACCTCTGACCCGCATAGAAGACTGATCTAGCAATCTAATCGCGGAATGCTTCTTTAACTGCCCTATGGGTTATTGAGATGGTGAGCTTACTGTCTTATGAGCGTCTAACCCAAGAACTGCGCAAGTGGTAACACCAACACTTGTTGCTGAATCATATCAGCCACGATTCTCTCTATTCCGGCAAGAAATGAGTTCTTTTTAGCGCTCATTTTCATAAATCCGGTAAGGACGATGTCAGACTTTGCGAATCATGCGATTCGCTAGCGAATCGCTGTATACGAGCGCTGTGCTCGCGAATCGAACATTGCACCAGCGAACCAAACTTTGCACCAGCGATTCGAACTATGCACCAGCGACTCGATATACCCAACGTTCAAAGGAAGCCCCGCCAATTTCAAACCGTGTTTACTGCCCAGCGACGCTGTTTGAAAGTGGCGTGACTTCCTTCGAACGTTGGCTCCCGCCCTATTGAGCCGCTGGTACATACTTCGACTCGCCAGTGCATAGTTCGACTCGCTGGTACATAGTTCGATTCGCTGGTGCAAAGTTCGATTCGCTGGAGCAACGCCTGTATCCAGCGATTCGCTACCGAATCGCTCGATTCGCAAAGTCTGACATCGCCCTAAAGGAGTGATAAACGATCAAAAGAAATGCCGTCTTGATGGCCGCAAGCAGGAACGATACCAACGGGACACATTTCAGTTCGTAGCCGTGAGCGGCTCAGCGACAACAGGCGTCTCAGTCTCATGTATAATGCATAGGTACCAGATTGTATTGCAGCAGCCCCAACACTAGCTAGGTAGTCGTTAGAACGTGAATATCATTATTATCGCAAATACCATTGATATTATAATCAGTAAATATGAGCATTGCTGCGTATCCGATAAAGTCCTATGATATGAAAGCCCATAAAAGTAATTACAAAACTACCTGATGGAAAACTATAATATCACGATATTTGATACTACAACATGTTTTTAACCCACTGCAACCCATCAAAATCCGCGGGCCATGTAGTGCGCCTGGCACGATGGATATTGATGATGGATCCGAAACCTTTGAAAGAGTTTATGAAAAAATTTATGAAGCAATAGGTAGAGGAACAAAAAGAATCCCTTGACAACAATAAATAAAAGATACCCATGATCACTTAAAAACAACAAAAATATGATAGGTTGTTTTAAACAGTGCTAGAGGTTTCTGAATAACAGCTGAGAATGTATTACATTGACCGGAAACAGACAGGCAACAAAAAAAATCAGTTTCAAATATGCCGGCAGTTTTGGAAAAACAAAAACATTTAACATCACGGGACTTCACTTTTGCACATTAGATAACTGCCACCCAATTCGAAACTGATCATTATTAACTATTGCTAGTGCTTCTTAGTCGTATAAGTGGCAGGAAATTTAACAACTGCTTGTCCTTCCGCCTGGGACAGTCTCAGATAACCGGCATTTGGCACTACATTGTACCTGTAACAAGAATGCATTTTATAATTGAAATTAGACTCTGCCATACTCATCATCTGTCAGACTCGGTCACAGTTTGCGATGCTGCGATCTTGCGTTATCTCATGCAATCACAAAATCGCGTGGTCGATACTTATCTACTATACACTCGAACTGCAAGACGGTCGCAAAGTATGACCGCGGCCTAACGGGTGTACCACTTCCACGCTGACACAGGAGAGCTACTGTACTTGTGAGCGTATCCATTTACAAATAACGATTATAGAGACTTTGTTGAACAGTTCGGTTCAAAAGATGATCGTAGCGAATGGAAACACTCAAAATACACCAGAATACTGGGTTATGAACAAAATTTTGCGCAGGCGGGACTGGAACCCGCACCTCTCGCTTACCGAGCAAGTGCGCTACAAATTACGCTACCGCGACACCGTTTGGCTTACCTCAGCTTTCCATGGGATATTTAGCGCTCACACAATTACGTGCTCATGTGTCATATCACGCAGTGCGGGTTTAAGCCCCTCCTGGGCGAAAGTTTCGTTTAGAACCCAGTATTCCTGTGAAACATTCGCAAGAAGAACTACGTCCAAAAACAGCAGTTAATAAAAAAACAACTCGAAATTAAAAAAAAAAAACTACATTTCATACCTTAGAACAAGAGTAACATTCGGATGGTTGAGCAAATGGGTGCCGTCATCTAGGAAATAATATTTGCTTTGAAGACGGCGTTCATCGAGCACGACTCGTTCACTCCGCAATACGATTTTATCCCAAAGAACCACCTGATTCAAAGCCTAAACGCAACATTCTTTACATCGCTATGACTTACTTCCTCACTTCAATTGCAGAGCAATACCGTTATTTTTATAACGCTTATCTCACAAGCTGCACGCAAACTAGCTGCAATTTCACACCAACACTTCCTCAAATTTCAAATAGGGTAGTTGAAAACACACTAGAACCAGCCCTTCCCGGAACGGGAAGCTATTCTGAACGAGGGATGAGTGTATACGATGTGCTAATTAGCGAATTACGAATTGTGAGTTGCACAGTTTCAAGCACTTCAACGCGTTTGTCACACAGTTGAAATCGAATTTCGAGAAGGGAATCCAAAAGAGATCAATACTATTTCAGGGAGAGGGGAGGGATGAGAAATTATTTTTGACTATTTCGCTACTTTCGCTACTATATTGACTATTTCGCCCATGGCACACAACATCAAACGTTTCGTAGCACAGGCCACCACTGCCCATGGCAGTTTGATGGCTAAATATTCTTCAGATGCCTCTCCATGAGGAAATAGGAGCTCCTACAGCCCCAAGCGTCTTCACAATACGACTTTGCTATTACCACCGATCTCAAGGAGACCTGACGTGAATGCTTCAGCCTGAAGTCGGTATCGGTTAAAGGCAAGCCCCGCGATAAAAATGGGTGTGGAATAGCGTCCACCTTACCACTTGGTTCTCCCATCACAAAAGGATTAGATGTCATGCAATCCCCGCAATGATAACGCTCCCGCAACTGCGGTGGGCTCTTCTTGCGGCGCAAGCGTGGCAGCGGAAGGCGGGGCTTGCAAGCCAAGGCCTGGATTGTGGGTCGAGCGAGCTTCTACTGCCTTTGTCTCGCATTTTCAAGCCACAAGAGGAGCGGGATATCAACCCTAGTCCACCCGTCTACTACACTCGGGGATGGAACAGGTGAGCTAGCCTAATCCCGGAGCGTGCCTTTAACTGAGGATAACTTCCTAGAGAAAGCAGCTCTAATTATGCAAGATCTCTTCCGACCAGCGCTTGAAATAACGTTGCAACAGTCCGAAATCGGTCAAGGACCTCGTTTAGCTCGACGGTGCATCCCGTTGCATATTGTTCTGTCATAGAGGGAAATTATGAAGTTTCAGTTGGGATCACTTAGTTTGAATTTATATGGAGAGAGAGAGACCTTTTCACTGTCTCCTTCCCCCCCCCCCCACTTGGGTAGCACCTGGAAAAAACCGCCACGTTCGACTCTGGCTATTACACACAATTCACGATATCGCATTAGTTTACGAGTGCCTCACGACTCTAGTAATCTCCAAAAATAGTTGAAAACTCGAAAAGAGCTAATGCATGTATAACAACCGGCAAGCAGACAAGACTACTGTGGTCTACACTAGAACGTGGGGATTGCACTGCGGCGCAATGACCAAATTTCGGAAGACCACAGTAAGGCATGAGTCGCTGGGGCACACCTACTTCATGATTTACTCCAGGAAGAGGTAACGCATGAGAGATTCAACAGCCCTCTTAAATTAAACGCATTTAAAGTGTTCTAGTGCAACTTCGCTGACCAGAAAGGCCGACGCGAAAAAAGTTGATTCTAATAAATAAGAAAGAACCAACTTGTCGACTCAAACACTCACATTTTCTGGAGTCTCATACTCGGCAACAAGATATACAAACAGCTGCTTCACATTCCAGTTGAAAGTCTTGGTGAAATCTCCAGTAATGGTGAAGTCCAGCATTCCCAAATCAGCTTTCTCTGATGAAGACGAGTAGTCAGCAATTGAACGCCTACAATCACCAATTTATATATTGAAGAGTTCACTAACAGCGAGATATGTAGGTCAGTGTTAGAGATACCATTAATCACATCAGGAGGCCACTGTCGCTAAGTTGCAACATCGATATTCAATCTGTACCTCAGCAAACATTTTATTTCCGTACAATTTCATGCCATGGTGATATGACCATACGTTTTTGAATTTTGAAAAGATATTCAATTTCCTACCACTTAGCAATGAATTATCGCAATTAATCTAAGTGAATTTTTAAATGAACAGAAGAAAGAACAGTTTTAGGAGAAATTCGGCCTTTGTAAAACGGTGTGCGTCATCTGATCAGTGTAAAAACAGAATCAAAAAATTCGTGGCATCTTACGGTTGACAAAACTTTTAGCGTAAAAATAGCACCTAATTCAATCCTGATTGAACTACTGGTTCGTACCTTCACAATTAATTGTGTAGGCAGACGAAAACCTAATCAGCACAAAGAAAACGTATAGTTTCACCCCCAGTAACCATGGAGCACGTTTCAATGGTCACCGCCTACCAGCCAGAAGACGTGATTTTTGAAATAAGTGGGATTTATCGAGAAGTTACGTTACTTCAAAGTATTTCCCAATCTAGAACGTCCTAACAACCTTTCATGATTTTCATTCACTACAGAGAGATCCTTGAACGGCCTTCATAGACCTAGCAAACATCGGAAGAAACTTTTACCCCGCTTATTCTTCATTATTACCTTATTAAGTTATCAAGATCGATCATTCCAGTGAACCAAATAATGAATCATTTCAAGGAACTCACACTCTTGGATTGTTCACCGTGATCTCCACCTTAGTCGTGTAATCCAAGAAGGCCGTGCTGAGAAAACAGGCGAATGTGACAGCGGCCAATACCCATAGCATGAACGCAAACAACGCATTCGCCCTCGAGTATATGGAATGCATGACTGGAACACAACATTGGTGTAAACATCAGCTCAAAGGTCATAAGGTAAGGGTGAAATGAACCATCAGTACTCGGGCTAACAACCACACCAGATCAAATAAGTGTGAAACAATGGAAACATTTATTAATTTTTTTTACGTAATCGATCGATCAACAATAAGCTCGCGCATGAAATAAACACAGTAACCAATGTCGAAAGTATTTTATCGGTTCAGAAAGGATGAATCATATGCGTGAAAATAACCGAAAAGAGTACAAGACTAGAACATAGACCAAGTGCTATCAAAAAGGACACGGAAAGTCAAAGGTGAGAGCAGTGGCGCTCTGATTTGGATAAACAGGGCCGAAGTATTCCCTAGTTTTCTTCTGACTGAGCTTACATGTATTGAAGGCGAATGAATGATTTGTCTGATCCATTTATGCGCCAAGTAGAGAGCGTGATGATCACTGCGTTGGGTGCGCGTTCATAGCGTTGGTGCTGATACAAAACATCGAATAGGAACAAAAACAATTGAGTAACTACTCACAAGAGATATTGGAATAGTGAGCACACGATAAACTGAGCGAAGTTCGTGGCGCACCACCTGATACCTACACGCGCAGCTGCGCTGCGAATAACTCGACTACATACATGGGGAGGTGAAGAAAAGAGGGCCTTCTAACTAAACATTCAAAACTGAATTGATCAAGCTTTGCTGACAATACTAGATGCTTTCAAATGTGGTGGTCAAGGGTCTTGCAAAGTCACAGTTCCACCTTGAAATCTGTACACCAGTTAGTCGAATAAAGAATTCAGAAAGCACCTTTAGGTTGGGGCAATTATTATAAGCCACAATGAGCTCGACAGCGGCGATGGATGGTCGTCGGACAACTTGAACTCTATCATTCAAGCTGCCTCAGTTCAGAGCTCTCGTTTGCGCTCTCTCGGTTTATCAGCTGCTAATGACTACTGTGATCTCACATATTCAGACTTTCGCCATGATCTCACATATTCAGACTTTCGCCAAATTGCAGTTGGCTCATCCACTTCGAAGTCCCTCATCTGTACAAGGCTTAGTCCCAGGGAGCTCACATTCCTCCTGGGGATTTGGAGCCAAGCCAGGCGCCGTTCTCTAACCGTCTGTGCTCTCTGCCATTTATGGAGTATCTTACCGTGAAACTGTCTTCCATCAACGGCGTCAGCCTGCGACGGAAGTTTGCTCATGAGCGCTTCGGACAAAAGTTCTTTTTTGCACCCCTCCCCCCCCCCCTCCCTCCCTCGTCATTGTACATATGACGTAAGCCAAAGGCAAGCGCACTGCCAGCATGTGATATGCCACGAACTCGCTTGAACAACACCACTACGAATGAAAGGTGATAGCCGATCACTCTAAAGCATCAGATATGATGAGTTTATAATTAAAGTAAAAATTATTACATAATTAACTACAGAAGTATTTTAATTGGTCCAGAAGTGATGAGTCAATTCATTCGCACGATGTTCATGTCGACAGGATAGGATTCTATCCGATCGAGTTTCGACCACCACTCTGATAAATGTCGCAAACGATAGAAAAGAAGAAACCATGGAGAAAATGACGACGGTTCTGAAGAGGAAGAAACCGGGAAAATTTGAACAGACACAACTGTTCAAAGAGCTACAATAGATCACCAACCTTCCGTTACCCATTCCGAAAGTTCCTTTTCGTCAACTAATCTGACATCGCTTACTTCAGATGGATTCGGAGTGAGTCGACTAAGCGACAATCCACGGGTAATTACAACATAGTCGAGTTCATGCTCTCCCCACAACGAATCTTTCATAACAGCCTTAAAACGGAATAAATATGTCAAAACATAAACTTCGAAAGCTAGGAGCCGATCGTTCTCCTACCTTGTAAAGAAACCGCCCCATCACACGACACTCGTCTGGCCTCAAATCCACCACACCCAGTTCATGCTCAACTTTCCTAACTGCCGCTGCGACAGCACCTGGACCACCATTGAGCTCGACATTAGTGAAAAGTGGATGGCTACAACAAGTGTTGGCCCATAATAAAGGGAATGTGATCTGGAACACAAAGCTATAGATTCAGATATAACAATTTGTTCTGATATTTTCAAAAGTTCGCGACCATCGGTTGCTAGCTCTCGATCTGGGCAGGAATAATGTGAAGATCATGCTCAACTTCTTTTAGACCAGGAAAGGGTTACTATAGGTCTCTTAGGACCTTAGAATTCTAGTGGACATAACAAAGAGGATCTTTGAGGTCATGGAGCGCTTTCCAAAATGGTTTTTGCATGTTGTAAGGGCTCATGCGAGGAACACGAAACCATGGCACGTTTTTCCTGAACGCTTCTAAGGACGTCAAAACAGGGGTGAAGAAATGGTCCAAAGTTCAATTCTCTGTGGTGACCAATTATTGCAATCTATGTTGGAACCTCCAACTTGTCTCCAAATCACGACGCTCGCGCAATTTGGAGACAATTCGGAGACAAAAACATAAATCGCAAAAAATTGTCATCGCGGCGACCAAACTTCGGACCATCTCTTCTCCATTATTTTGACCTTCCTAGGAAGGCTCAGGAAAAACCGACCATGGTTTTGTGTTCCTCGCACGAGTCTCTACAAAATGCAGGAAACTATTTTGGAAAAGCGCTCGACGTCCTAGGAGAACTTCCTTGTAAGCTATCTGCTCAATAGGGATTAACTGTGTCATACACAAACTTAGCAGATCTGCGGGGAAAGCCCACGAAGGGAATTAGGAGGGTGGTGATGACAGTCGCGTACTGGAAGCAAATGAGAAATATTCGGAAAAGCTGTGAAAGGGTGAGGAAGAGAGGATTTAGCGTGGTACCTCAAAAAAGTAATATTTTGGAAATAATGAATAGATAATGCGATCTATCGACTTACTTTCTCCGCGCTTCGCTTTTGCAATATCAACTTCTTTTCCGGTGTAAAGGCGAAAAGACTGAAAGCTCGGTGAAGACCCACTAAATAAAAATAAGCCATTTATTAGCCTAGCAATCAGCTTTTTTCTGAGCACCATCGAAGCTAACAAAAACCTACACGTATCGACTCGGTGCGCATCACCTTTTGCCACGCCTCCGACAACGTTGTCATTTTCGTCCACAGCAATACATTGCTCTGACAAATACCCGACTTGCACGGGATCATACCTTTCCAGTAATGCTTCTCTTGATTGTAATCTGGAATGGTAATATAAAGTGAACATAAAGTTTTGAATTTCTTAATTGTCCACCTTCAACATTCGAGTGAGAATCATGTGACTGGCTTATATGTGTGTAAGCAGCAATCAGGAACGAAAATCACCACCATGACATTATGCGATTGTCCTGATTTGTGAGCGCAGATCGTTGGATGCAGATCGTTCCCTTTATTGCGCACAAAAACCACTACGTTACAACTAAGTGGCCCATGCTCAGGAGCCCTGGGATGACGATAACTCGTGAACACAGTCTCTGCACACAGCAGCAATGAACGGTCGCGATTCATTCAGGAACGCTTACAGCCCAACTACAGATTAAAAACAACTAAGACATCATGCGATCGCCGGGACGGTGTAATAACCAACGCAGTCGCTGTCATTAGGTCACTTTTTGTTATCATTCATGCCTCCTTTAACTTCTTTCCAATTCTACGAGTAGCTTCTTCCGCAGTTTCTCATTTCATTCTCACCCCGACTACGCCTTTAGTTCCTTGTATCACTTGGACCACCGCGCGCTCTAGGCGTGTCTAGCGCTTGAGACCAGGCGTTTTTGTGGAATGCGGCCGTGGCCCCATTGCAAGTTTTTTTTTTTCATTTTGCGTTGATATTAGCAGTTTTTTAACCATGCTGATGTGCTGTTATAGCAACGATTGGTTGTGTGCTTGAACAACCAATTATTGCTTGACGACTCGGAAATTATCAAAATAGCGACTGTCCAGGGATTGTCCGACTGCCGGCGGACCACCCCAGTTCGGTCGTGTGGACAATACGGTCGTCAAAGGGTTAAGTGACAATTAAATAACCAACGAGGAACCGTATATGAGGTTTCTGAAGGGGTGAGGCGATTTCTGGCTTTGCGTAGTGTGTCGGGAGGGTGGGTCGTATCAAGATTATCATTGGAGGACTGCGGGAGTGGATGTAGGACTCGTACTGTAATTGAGGTAAGGTCGTTTTGAGGTTTTGTCTTGGCAATTTGGGCGACACGAACTTCATGAAAAAG
The DNA here is from genome assembly GCA_002352805.1 of Teladorsagia circumcincta. Taxonomy (NCBI): domain Eukaryota; kingdom Metazoa; phylum Nematoda; class Chromadorea; order Rhabditida; family Trichostrongylidae; genus Teladorsagia; species Teladorsagia circumcincta. The sequence continues at coordinate 98,619 of KZ345020.1, forward strand.
CTACGAAATAGTCAAAATTAGGGGATATGCCATTGCACAATTAGGGGATATGCCATTGCGTTAGTCATGCTCCCTCAACCTTGCCCCCCCCCCTCCTCCGCTCAAATTTGGAGGAAATTCGGGATGGAGTTGGAATGTGTCAGCTGGTTCACAATCGAATACTATAGAATCAGTCATGATCGTGAGGGTCGTAGTGTGGTAAGAGGGGACCGTTTTCGTGTGTCACCCCTGTCACAGCACACCTTGATCGGTGTGATTTGCCTAACTCTGTGCGGCGCGGAATTTCGATCACCGCGTAGGACCTGCTGATCCATCATCAGCCGGGCGCACTTTCTTCTCAATCTCTGGCTCGAGAGCAGCAGAATACTTGGACGACAAGTTGTTTGTGTCCGTACCCATCCTCGGGAAAAGCTGCAGCGGCGCCGTTGAGAAAAAAAGGCATTTTTCTGCTAACAACCAGATCAATTGTACTCAGCTAGCTCCCATGTACCAACTTACCATAAGCAAACGAAATCAAGCTGAAAGCACGTAATACAAAGCATGCTTGTGCACTTGCGCATACCCGGAAACACTTCTCGTGCGCTACAGGATCGCTTTCGGTGATGGAAGAGCCAGATACCGTGGGAGATTGTCGATGCGCGAAGCAAACTCCTTATAGTGCAGAGGCAGCTCTCACTAATTTCGCGTGCTTTTTTGGCTACTCAACCATGTAGTGGTTTGCCTTTCTCGTTGCATTGAGGGAAATCAAGTAACTGCTTGTGTTCACGAGATGGGTGGGGTCGCTTGTATACGCTGCGAGTTCGCCTAGCAACGAGAATTTGACTCACCAGTTACTGAGTATTATAACCGCCTACTGCTGCTCCTGCCCCTATTTGAACTCGATCTCTTAAACCATGTGATGTGCTGCCCTCGTTTGCGCTCTTTCGCCAATTGTCTCATAATTATCACCCCGCAAACCACCTTTAGCTGCACAAATAATGGCTCACATTCTCTCCCCCATGGATCATGGATGGTCAGACCGGAATCGTTCAAAGCCGAAGACCTGATGCTTCCTATCTGACTGCTCTGCGCTGCATTGGGGAAAATCACGTAACTGTTTGTCATATCACATTATTACGTCGCGATAGCTGTCGAAAGTATAGAGACACATGGGACCATTACGCTATCGCTCAGAGAACCTGCCAGGCGGGTGGAACACATGGCCTGAAGTTCAAACGGCCTCTTTGCAAGGCCACGTCGCGTTGCATGCTAACAACCCGCACGCGCACAGACTGCAACTTCATCCATCCATCTCCCACCGCGCCAACATCAAGTGCACAGCGTGCTACTAGCAAAGAATGTGGAGGCTCGGACCGACTGACACAGAGCGATAAGGATTGACACGCACCGGCAACAAAGCGATAAAAAACCACTGCAATGGACTCTTATCGCTTTAACTTCACAATGTCACAGGACACTGTCAGTTGAGCAAAACAAGCAATAAGTTTGAACTGATAAGGTCCAATAAAAGTGGTAATCGCCTAAGCTTTCACTGGGCGAGATGCAAGTATCAAATTCATATCGAAGCAAAGTTAGAGTGATGAAGGACAGTTAGAAGTGCAGACCATAGAAAGAGGAGAGGAAAGCAATAGAAAATAACCGCATATGAACAGGTAGAAAAAAAAGGAACTTGCAGGAAGGAAACTGAATAGAAATTTTGCACACCAAAGAAAGTTGCACAGTTAAGCTCACCTTTTTGCTGATAGTGATAGCAGACGCCGAGCAATAGTATTCATTTTGACAATCAAACGATGCTACGTGGAATTGACAATGTCTAGCGCTCCTGAATAAACAGCACTACTACCTCCTTAAAAAAACTGATGGCTGGTACTTCACGCGTAAACAGGCGAATTAAACAGTAAGCCAGCTACTTTTGTGCAGGTATATCGAGACGCATTTCGGAGCGACCAATTACTTTGAGCAACATTATTGTTGATACATCGAGAAGGTGACAACATTCAATATCGAGATTTTTGATGCGCATTAAATATGGAAGCGAATTGCCAAATACGGTTTTCGAATGTTAACTGCTGTTTCAATCACAGTTCCCTATACGAAAACTCCACAAGTATGCTAGTTCAGGGCTAGAACACGAAGCTTCTTGGTAACTGTCAAAACTAGTACTGACGCTGGGAAGGATTCACATCAAGCATGAAATAGTAAAGCATCATTCAAGCTCTTCACGAAAGAACAAACAGTTGACAATTTAACCATTTATTTTCTCACAAAAACGATTAGGAACGTAATGCAAGTGAAAGGAAAGCTATACAATCACATTTCTCTATGTTGGTATCTGCCCTCGTCGATGCACAGTGATACACGATGGACTACAAAACTTCAACTCCATGTATTCGAAACCCGATCCAGTATACGCCACACCGCACTATAAATAGTAACATCAGAAACGAAAAGATAGCGCGACATACGTACAGTGTACCAGAATTGCTGCACGAGCTTATTATTATTATTATTATTATTATTATTATTATTATTATTATTATTATTATTATTAATTTGATGTAACTATTACTGCGCGCCAGCTTTTTTCTACCAGTAAGTTTTTTCGAGGCTTCGATTTTCGAAGCATTTCTAAACTTCTGAACGCCATGGCCACACTCGAATGAACGTGCCGTCCCCGCCCGCATTCTGAGAGCGGAATAAAGCCCATCACCGATACAGAGCTGGAAAAGCTTTCTGTTACCAAATTCAATAGCTGCCTCGGGAAGAAGTGATCAATTTTTCAATGGGACGGTTTTTCGTGCATAGGGCGATGGCGAGAATTTCATTCATTCCAGACAAGCGGCACAACTGATGTAGTGGCATGTCTGGAATGGATTGAAATTCTCGCCTATTCATTTACCTCAACTTGCTTGGGCCATTCCATCAAGGTTTAGAGGAGAAGGTCTGTAGCAAAGAGCTGAAGATTTCTTATTGGAAAGCATGAGAATGGATAAGCCAGAACATCATGTAGGCTTGGACACATCGAATTTCGTTGGTTGTACTTTCTGAATATTGAATGAGGACTGCGCACAAGCAGCCATGAATTTATTTAAAAAATACAAGATGAGAACGGAGCTGCAACAGTTATGGAACACTTTTTGTACAGAAAGCCTGTGAGCAAGAGATATAACATATTAAGATGTATTTACTCCACCTGTGTACATCTAGGACCACCTTCTAGTCGTGCTAGTCTTGCTTCAGCGGCAGCTGCACGCTTCTCCCGATCCGACATTGCTAAGAATGCAGCGCGAGCGGCCTGAACAACAAAACTCCGTAGATCCAAAAATAGCCCTTCCCGTCGGGAATACAAAGGATGAATCCCACGTCAGCAAGCTAACACCTTTTCTGAATCTCGTGCTGAGAGAAAAAAAAATGCTCAAATCACGTACTAGTTCTTCTGCCTCCTTCTTTTCCATCTCCTTTTTCATTTTGATTTTTTCTTTCTGTTTCTGTTTCTTCTCTTTCCTCTTTTCATTCAGTCTAGCGACGTGCTCGTCGGTAAGTTGTATCGGCTCCGGAATATGACACCTAAAAGCAATATATTTTTGCTGATTTTTCTGAAGTTTGCAGCAAAAACAAGAAATCACACTTGGGAGATCGAGTGATACACCTCCCGAGGTGGATTTCACACCTGAACTCCTTTCCGAACTCAAATACATTTTACCGCTTATTGTTTGGACCACGAAATGCTAGAGCGAGCACTTGAGTCTTTCTCAGCTTTCGCTTTCCCAGCTAACGCTTCTAGCAAATAAAGCACCTGCACCCCGAACCTTGCTTGGACTGGAGTTATCCACCCTAACGTACAGAGCAGCCGTTGGGCAACTAGGCCAACTTGGACGATCCTATTTTATAATCTATTGACTGTATGTTTGCCTTTCTTTCAGAAAATTCAGCACTACTTGAAGTCTAGCTTGGAGAAGCCGATTCAAGTTTGGGATAAGTGGAACATAGGCCAGGTTGTAGAAGCATGTCATGCATGAGAGAAGAGGAGTATGGCTCACGTTGGTTAGAGTAGGCTCCCGAAAAAAAAAGATTGCGATAATTCGATCCCCGAGAAACCAAGAACTGCGACGTCTACAATGAGAGGCGCTTCAAACTCAGGTCCGGAACGGCCCTGAAACCGAGAAAGAAGATGTATAAGGGCTAGTGAAGGACGGATGTAAATGTAATTGTAGACGGTGTGCACTTGATAGACGAACTGGACTCGAGAATTTTGATTGCCCTTACCATTATGCCAAAGAACAGTTTTAAGTGTGCGGTACGGGACTGCTTGAGACGACATCTCCCGTTCCCAGCAGAAGCTGTG
>KZ345020.1:125806-136000 GCA_002352805.1 Teladorsagia circumcincta
CGGGTACCCGCGCTACACATTTAAAGGAGCGATTGCAGGCGGGTCCCGCAGTGGACTATCCCCGAAATCGTGAAGGAATGAATCAGACTTGGGGGACGAATCCCACTGAGGGGAGGATTGAATACGGCCCCTGAGGTGGAGATGTACATCACTCAAAAATTCCAGGGGCTCACAATGAAGTTCTTTGTGTAACTCCAATATTGCTCCAGTGCATCTATTGCATCAGACGTCTCTTCTATTGCTCCTTCATCCTCATCCGATTCATCGTCAGCAGCACCTCGTGATGTTGCCAATAAATTAGGATTTGTGACTAGAGACCATTCTTCTGCGGTAGCACCCGCTGGCAGGCTCTATAAGAAAATCCGATAACGCTTCAATGGAGTGAATTTCTCTTAGAGGCATTATCTACAGAAAAAAAAAGAAACTGAGAAAGCACCTGTGTCAAAAGACCTTGCGAACGCCACCACTCAAGTCGCCGTCGAGCAACTCCTTTAGAGATTGAAAGTCGCTCCGTCACCTCAGCTACAGTCCAGCTTTCTGTAAACACACGGTTTGGGTGAGCGGGCTTCAGAAGCAGACAATGTGCCAAGAATGAGAATCAACTGAAACTAATCCTCTGATGAAGAACGACAAAATTACAAATCTCTACAACAGCAACTCTAAAACAGACAACTGAGTATCTTGCCTTTTTCTAGGTACAAATAGAGGACGGCTGCGATGGGATTTGGTACCACCTTATCCACTTCAACGTCTCCCAGTTTCAATGTGACCTCCACACAGCTGCAACGATAAAGCATGAAATCGGCTAGTTCACTGCAATGCGCTCTTGAGCATTCACGTTTGATGAATACAGTAGTACTTTCTCGAAGCTACCCGTTAGTTCACACTGAGGCTTGCATCTTACAGGGGGGGGGAGCCAATAAAAAGACACTTTGTCCCCGTACTCAAATAAGTTTAACCACACTTAACTCGATTCAAAGCGAGTGCCCCCAACTTAGAATTGAAGAGCACATTTTATTTCATGAAAAATTCTTCATAGTGGCCATCTACGTGGACGGCATCAGAGAAATGTGAGGCGGAAACATGGTGCACTGGTCGAGCTCAATGGGGTCCCCGACTGGTCGTGTACGTTACGATGGTTTCTGAAGGGCGAGTTCGAGGGGGTTAGCATAGTTAGAGCTAATGTCTCTAGGAAACCATTCCACATTGAGTCGATTTAAGAAATTATATAGGAGCTTCAGGCTGAATCAGAGTGGGTTGGCCACCTTGAGCTCGACGACGACGACAGATGCCGTCATATTCTGAAGACCGTGAGGGCAGCGAGGGAAAGCCTGCGTCTACTTATAGAGAGACATTTAGGGATTACTTTGCTGAGTAAGTTCCGTCAACGACGGCAATCTCTATGAAGAAAAAAGAGAGCCAAAATGCAACATAGGCAAAATGTCTTGTTTGGCTCCCTGTCTACTTTTCCATATGAAGTGTTTTTTTACTGAAAAATAAATTGCATAATGTTTCAAATAGAAGCATGTGTAGAACCGCACCCAACTGCTCGTAACCACTGGAGACGACGTGACTCTTTATGATCCATGAACGACTTCTCGTACTCCACAAGAGCTTCTTCCAGTGCTGGGGGAAACTCCTTAAAGTCTAATAATAAAACATATTCAAGGCATTAACAAGACTTTCTAAAACATACGGGGACGGTTTCGGAGTGAATTTTGGGCCAAAAGTGAGATGAAATTACACATGCCGACACTGGGATACACTGAAAATTCTAGTGGTTCGTAGTATTTCTACAAATACAGAATTATGACTACTCAACGAAGCTAACAGCAATAAGCTCACCTTTCTTCCCAACGCAGTTCTGTCAATCCGTTGACTATCCCGAATGTCTTTAAGCATAACTTCACACTGTTGGAGCTCACCTTCGTTGAATCGAAGTTTCAGTAGGTCCAAATATCGTCGCTCGAATATCGGCTATAAAATAGTACTGTTTAATCGAAATTCGACTTTCTATTGTGTTCCAATCACTTCACCGATAAAAGGTCAGATGATAATGCTCGCATTAGATCTTGTTCGAAATCGTGCGCAATTTGTTGCAACGAAAGTATTACAAAAAAAAGTGCATGACGTTGAGAATAGAGCAAGGATTGACCACAGCCATTAATTTACCACACAAGCGTAGGTCACTAACGTCTTTAGTATTGCTGCTTGTGAGTCGTTCTGCTAGCAATTGGCGATACTCCTTGACAAACATTTCTTTGCTACCATAAACTGAGACAAGCATATTAAAGACATCAGCAGCTTGACGGAATCGACCGCTCTCCCCTGAGATGGAATAAATTTTTCTCTTCAAGCATTAGACTCTTACCTTTTGTAATGCATATCAATGCTCTCAATAACACACCGCTCACCAGGGCTCACATCTATCGGATCAGGCATCCAATGCCGCCACTGTGATAAATTCATGGCTTCGGGGAGGAAGTCGTCATTAGCATCATTGAGTTCATCTTCGTCTACAATTGTACCGCATCGGTTGGCCTATAATCATGACATCGAATTAACTCCCCCAGTTAGGAGAGATTGAGAACTTTCAAGCAAATTTTTCTATAAGGAGCCCACCAAATGTGCTGCCAAATCGTCGCGTTTTTCCGAAGTTATATAGTTGATAATTTGTCGAACGGTATCTGGCCGCCTTCTATAAAATCCAAAGTCCCAATGTATCCAAATAGAAATGGTAAATACGGATGTGAAAGTGAGTGAACCTACTTCAAGTACTCTTTGATTACTTTACACACGCGATGCATTATAACGCAGGATGGATCCAACTCACGGAGCGATTCAACACAGAGCGAATAACCATTGAGAATAGCTGGTGTGTCGACAGCTAGAAAAATTATATTTTGTTGGAAGAATCTTCAATTATACCTACTACTTATGCATAAGGTGATATATTAGAGACGGAAGCAATATAGGGCAAGTGACGAGCTGACCACGCGCAAAGTCCAGACCGATTACTGAAATGCACCTGCTCCATGCCTACCAAGCCTGTCATCCCTCCGGAGTTGGTTGAATACTACCAAACTTGTCCGGGAAAATGAAAATAAAAACTACTAAATTGTACATCGGCTAGCCCGCACCATTCATTACATTGGCAAATCGATTAGAATGCACTACGATTCTCAATGCCAGTAAAATACGTGGCGTATCCCGAAAACGAACTGTTCGACGAGATTATTCGGTGCTTTATTGTATTCACATCCTGTATCTGTATATTTATCGCGTCGCAGAGCTCCGCACATGAGGAAGGAGCATACACCGAAATGGACTCTGTTGGAGGCAGAAAACACTACTTCGATTTTGAGATGACTGACGAGAGGTAAAAAATGAGTAAAGGTGAGTGGCGAGTTAGTCTAAGTGATAAAGGAGAGCTATACCTACGAAGTGCGGAGTGTAGTCTGAACGGGCAGTGATTGATACAAGAATTCAGACCTGGATTCTTAGATGTCCTAGATGAATAGATGAAGTATGTGAAAATGAAGAATGTATAATGTAGGTCAGGCTAATGCGGCACAACTATAAGTGAGGCTCTGTGCATTCGTGGGTAGTGTTTGTCACGGAAAAAATGTAACCGTACTTCAGGGAGTTCAAGAAACCAGGAAAAAACGGAAAAAATCCCGTAGAGCACTTCGTCATAGGAGGACAGGAACGTAAATTCTGTATTGTTTCCAGTCCACTAAAAGGAAACGGCTGCTTCGATGGACTTCTGTGGAGATTCTCACGATCTTTCTCATTCAAGCTAGTAGCATAGAATTCGCTGCATGAGTAAACAAGACAAAACTTACCAATATGGAGAAGTTGTGACTCAACATCATCAATTAATGTGTTCACCAATTTTTCTCGACCATACTCTTGTACGCTTATCATACACTTTCGGAGAGTTGAGAGGGTTGGATAGGATTTTGGGAAGTTCACCACAGCCATCTCATAAATCTGCAATGATGCTGTCCTAGCCCAGGCAACAGTTTTGTCATTCTGACACATACTCACCGAATCCGTTAGACGGTCAATGATGGCCTTCATGAGGAAGTTTCTGCCAAGATCTTGTATTGTATTTAGATCTCCCTTATCCGGCAGAGGAATTGTGCTCAACCACGTCCACAAAACTTCATATATCTGAACAAAAAGATCGTGCTAAGGGAAATTTTCCGCCAACCTCTATCAGTCAAACCTCTTCCATTTGTTCAATAGTCAAACCACCAGTACGTTCGAGTACGTGTTCTATGTATGCCTTTCCCACCTTCACGTATGTCGCGTGAGCCACTGCAGTGACGAGGTCATTCAATTGGAACCGTCCTTCAATCCTTCAAAATCGAGGTCAAATCTACTAGAAACAACTCTGTGAAAGATTTCAAATAAGTGCCCTGAAACGTAGCAAAAGGGTATCATGGGACAAACTCATTGAGTTTTTAGGGGTATCTAGTGGGGGTGGTTCATTAGGACAGAAAGCGAATTTTTCGCTTTTCCCGCTCGTAACGTTTTTTGCTGCGGGAGCCTAGTTCCACTACTGCTCAGGAGTTCGCGCGCTGAAAGCGGAAAAGTCACTTTCTATCCATGTGAACCACATTATATCTAGTGACTATTGTTGCCTACTGAAAAGGATTTGCCACTGGTCGGTAAACAGAAACATGGTCCTTAAAGTGACCAAAAAGTGGAGAAGGAGCAGAGATCCAGAACACATGAACTCACATGTAAGCTATTGTTTCACGCATTGCGTTAGCAGTGGACCGACGTTTTTCAAGTTTACCAGACCTTTTAGAAAGAATATGATCAAAAAAGTCGCCTTGCTCTAGTGGATCACGGCGGCAAGTGTTCGCCTCAACAACATTCATGCCTGGAATTCAACTCTTCTTTTTGGACGTTGGTCTACAACAACGAAAATAAATTGATGCCTGGAAAAAAACACTTGCTAGCAGCGATGGTCGAGAACAAGAACATAGAAAATGTGAGCAAACCTTACGTCAATTATTGAAGAGTCGAATGGAAGCTATAGAGTTAACAGTTCTGACTTACATCTGATCGAAGTGAAGTGATTGATCATTAAAGGCATTAATCGCCGAGTCCATTCAGCCCAGTCATGGCGAGGAAAAAGCAAATCAGGAACATGCCGCCAAATTTTATCAGAAAAATTGCTTGATGTGTTTCCATTCACAACGGCTAGCAACAGCTGAAAATATGCTTTCAAGAGAGCGGAATGATCGCCACTAATCGACTACTGAACGAATGGCCCTGAAACAAAAATAGAAGCAAACAGGAGAGAGGCAAAGAAACAGAAGGCAGTGAAAAGCCATAAAAATGCCGCCAATACAAGGCATCTGAGACAAAGTTAAATGAAGGTATATCTAGTTTTTTTTTTAAATCTTATGACATGAAATGCCTGAATGAAAGTTCGTTCACCTAAAAGTGAGCTCGAATTACCGATTCGCAACGAAAGCTCGTGTTTTGGTGGTACGCCTTTCTCTCTCACAAGGGAGGGATACCAGGTCGAAGCGGCCATTTGTGATGAGCTGTGCACTGCTAGGTGTTTTTTGGACGCTGATTCCAAATCTGTCCTCCAAATTTGCGGAACGATTCCAATAACATAGTTATGAAGCGAGATAGTGCAGTGGCAGTGGCCTGGGCCGACGGGCGAAAGGCCGTGAGATCTACTTTTCGGCAAGTTTTCACTTTTGCTATTGCTGAAGACATTGTTTGGGAGACACTTATCCATGGTAGGTCATCAGCGCCTGATCATATCAAGGTGTAAAGAGCTAGCGGGGAGCTGCGCACAAGTGCGCGCGCCGTTTGCAAATGACAACTCCGGTACCCCTAGCACTCAAGCTAATGCCCTTTCGTATTGAACAAAGATGATATTCGTATCAGCGCGCCATGCTACCCCTTTCGACAGCTTTTGATCCAAATCCAAAATTTTGGCCCAACGTCGAAATATCGGTTGTGCATCTATCCATCACTCCACTAACAGAGTCTAACCATGGAATGGATTGAACATTCAGCATAGTTGTGAAAACACATATACGTGACTGTCCTACAAGCTTTCGTTATCCGAACAATCACATGGGTTATTAGCACATGGGCTATTTATCATAGGGTTATTAGCTAGGGATAACATCGAAAAATTATGACGAAAATAGTTGAAGCTTGAAGCGAATCCCTCTAAACACGTGACAACGTCGTACACAGTGCAAGCTTCAACACTAAATAGTTCTTTTACTGAAAACAGGCATAGTAATAAAGTGCAAAACCTCAAGCCGAGCAAGATCCGAACTATGGTCTCACATCCAAGCAGCCAGCACTACCCCTCGGCTAAGCCGCTCCTGACATGCTCAGTCTACCGTTCACTCTTCTAGTGGGCTTTCATTTGGAAGCACCTTTACAACTCTGTTCAGAGAATCGTTCCGCAACTTAGGAAGACGGATTTGAGATCAGCGTCCGAAAATACGTCCATGAGTATAGGTTTCATTTCAAATGATCACTTCGACCTGGTATCCTTCCCTTGTACTGAAAACCTTGAGCGTTCATGTAAAGAAGAAAAATCATAATCGCCTTCTAGCATCGAAAAAAAAGAACGAGGGCGTTTTTCAGAGTATTCAGCACATGACTGGCTTGTGCGATTTAAGTAATGTGAAATGAGCATTCCTACATGTCCGAGCAGGTTTAAAGCAACGGTCTCAGCAGGGTCGAAGTGGGCGTGGCGTACAGTAGCGCACCTCCTCTTGCCAGCAGTAGAGGTTCGTTCACGAACACGATTCATCGTGAATCGACTTTTGCAATCGTTTCGGGACCACAGGGACTATTTGAAGTCAATTCACGATGCAAATCGGGATCATGAACGAATCTCTACGGCTGGCAAGAGGAGGTGCGCTACTGTACGCCACGCCCACTTCTGCCCTGCTGAAACTGTTGCTTTGATAAGCGAACGCCCGTAACAAAAATGCTGGGTCGAGACAGATCCCAACTCATGGAAAAGTGCCTAGTCAATTCGGATAAGCGCATCGTGTTCTTCAAACCTTTTTATACTGGCACACCTTTATCCCTTAGATGAGGTAAACGCGCTTATTTCCTGCTTTCGTCAACAACGTCAACACTGCCCTTAGTCCGTGCATAGAAGCGACTTTAGTGAGGAATATAAAAACGGTAGGCACAAATAAAATAGAGAAAAAAGATGCCTCACCTCATTGATGCAGTTTTCGGTAGCACAAAAGCCCGATTTCACTTCATCAGCCAATTCTTTATTTGAGAATTTCGATGGTAATCCACTCAACCACACCATCATGTGTGGTTTCAGCGTATCTGCGATGAACCATCTGAAATTCCTATCGCACCATTTATCAGAACTTGCTATTAAGACAAAACAAATGCCCTTAACTAAGTTCCTAGCAGATCTCAGGAGTTCATGGTCCTTTAATGGTTTACTTCAGTTGATCGATGTTGCAAAAGTAATTTAGGCCCTCAAAGATCCGGAAGTGTTTTGGAATTTGTATGTTTGGTTAAGCGTCATACCACGGGCCGGGTCAATTGCAATACCCAAAAGAGCCTCAAACCTGAAAAGTCCAGGTGTAAAAGCTAATGTTTTCACAGGTGCCAGAATATGAGGAAACTTTCGTCCCAGGCGGGAATCGAACCCATATTATCGCTTACCGGGCAAATACTCCACAAGTAACGCTACCAGAGCACCGTTCTACCTCAATTCCATCATTTACAGTCCATATCAAAAAGTTGGGGTGGTGCGTGTAAGCGGAAGTGACGCGGCTGTGGCGCAATTGATAGAAGCTGCGTGGATAAGCTGCTTCCAACACGCATTGCAGGATACCAGCGAAGAATGCTGGCGACAACTAATCCACGCAGCTTCTATCAAGTGCGGCAGCAGCCACGTCACTTCCGCTTACACGCCCCCTAACTTTGGGATATGGACTGTACTTGTCATCATACTAACTATAAAGCGCTTCGTCTGTCGTTCTGTCTGTCGTTCTGCATGGCTTCCCTAGCTCGTGAGGATTCGCCTGGAGATACAAGGCCAAATGTGGGATGCAGTCGTGGAGAGCAGTCATTGGCTGCGGAGGACAAGGTTTCATGAAGTACAAAACACACACCTGCTTGGCGGAGCCCCGCCCACCGGGGGCGTAGCGTGCATCGAAATGATCTATATTGACGACAATGCACACCCCCGCGGTGGGCGGGGCGTTTTCCAAAAAAAGAAGAGTTTTATGAAAAATTCATAACTCAGTTTGGAGCAAGTCAATAGTTCAAAAAATGACAGTTTGGGGAAGCTAAAGTGAAGGATGGGGTGGACGAGCTGTCTGGACTTGCCGGCAGTAGATGCGCCACAATGCAGCTGCTGACAAGTAGCCAGCATGGCCTGGCTATTTGCTAGCAATTGCAATTGGAGCACAATGCGTCGTCGGCTGACTGCGAGCAACCCAAGCAAAACCACACTGCTTCTATTGATGCAACCGCAAGGCACCACGTAAGTTGCTTCGAAAGACCGAGTTCAAATACCCTGGGTCACAAAACGAACGCAAATGCCTCCGCAGCCAATGACGCGCTCTCCACGACTGCAAATAGGCGGCCGCACCGAAGCCAGATGAATCCGCCTGTTCGAACGCGTCAGACCCCCTTCCAACACCTTTCAAATGTAAGCTTCCAAATCGGTGACACTTTCTATGTACCTGACTAATGCTAGTGCTATTCTCCACCCCATTAGCATCGAATTTTCAGAACTCTGTTGAAACTGTTGCTTCAATAATTGTGCTAGCGCATTTGGTGGCTCCCCACATTTGTGTCAGGTACAACCTACGTCAACCAAAGATAAAGACGGGGCATTTTATCAGTCGAACCAGACAGAGAACTACGCGGCGTTCCACGACAGTGTTGGAGATTTTACCCTCCAAGATTTTGGTAGTAACTTCAAAAATTGAGGAGGGATTGAATCAGAGGAGAGGGACGCATCCGCCGAGGAAGTATGATTCCGGCCCCAAGCGACTGTTTATAAGTGGGTGTGATTCGCTAGGACGGAAAAGGGCTTGTCGCTTTCCACAGCGCGGTTTTTTTCGCTGTAGGAATCCTAGGTTCCACCTGGGACCAGATTCAACCCTCTCCCGAGGGGTTGGGGGTCGAATCCCTTTGAATTTTCTCTGTCTTCCTAACCGGGATTGTCCTGATAAAGGGCCTACATTTAATGTACAGGGTGGGCAAAAATTACGGTAACAAATTGGTTATATAAAAGTGGTAAGACCGAGAAGTGGCAAAGCAACAACACACTCATATAGGTGGAAGGTTATCAGACAGGAAACAACATTGCTCCTTGGAGTAGCCGCTTTCTGTGTTGATAAATAAACGAAGACTTCCTAGAAGGTCGTCGACCCTGTTGTGTAGGTAGGTGTTAGCAAGTAGGTCCGCGGCTTTCACTAGCGTCTGCTTAACTTGTTGATGTTCCTCTTATGCTTCTAGCAATGCTTTGCCTTCAGCACACGTAATACAAAGCATTTCAGAGGACTTAAGTGGGGGAGAGCTACGTTACTGATCCTCCAATATGATGACGACCACGATATTCTGTTGCCATCAATTTTTGGGCGATCCGGGCGGACCCCAATCTAGGTTTGATTCCCTTTGTTTTCTATTGGAGTTCTTTACTGTCTAAAGCTTCAACCGAGATGGAAAAGAGTCGAGCTGATTTTTACCACAAAGCTTTATACCTTGAGCAACAGTTGTCCGAGGTGCCTTCGAATCGTGATCCCTGCTCTTATTATTTCTGCAAAAACCATCACTGAATAGCTGGCTGGCTTTTCACTGATACCAGTCCGGGTGCTCTTACTATTGACTTATATTTCGGCAGCAGAATCTTTTTTCGTCAGGAAAAACGGTTGACAAATCAAGACCATTACGGATTTGAAAAAATCTTTGTTTTCTGTTCAATTTCCCCGCAACAGTTAGGAGTTAGGCATTTTGATGCTAGCAAACCATTTTGCTAAAACATGTGCACGCAAATTGTTAACAGTTAGGAGTTAGGCATTTTGATGCTAGCAAACCATTTTGCTAAGACATGTGCACGCAAATTGTTACATGTTAGGAGTTAGGCATTTTGATGCTAGCAAACCATTTTGCTAAGACATGTGCACGCAAATTGTTACATGTTAG
>KZ345020.1:163024-173927 GCA_002352805.1 Teladorsagia circumcincta
CACACACACACACACACACACACACACACACACACACACACACACACACACACACACACACACACACACACACACACACACACACACACACACATACACACACACACACAACACACACACACAACACACACACAACCGCTTAGCCGATTATTATAGTAGGATGATAGATGGTGAATGTGCTCGAAATAGAGTAGGCTCAGAAAAAAGTTTGAAATACGCACGAACTCTTGGGACAACAAATACATCGAAGAGTGAAGAATACCTATCTTCTTTCCCTCTTTCGAACTTGAAGAAAGCAGTCAGATCGTGCACGTTCGAGTGTAGTATCGTAGTCCACTTGGTCATATTTAGAAATACCTATAATAAATAAATTTTGGGGGTGAGGAGCGAAAAAGTGGCACGAACTTATGGGACAGTCTAATACTACATCATCGTGCATGCATTTTGTGCATACACAGATTCATTCGCACTTGTTCACCATGCACGTATTTACAGAGGATAGTAGTTCGTTTCCGTTGTTTTTTTGATTTGACCAGGTTGGTCCCCCAGTAACTGCCGAACCTCCATTGCAAAAGACACCGACTCCTTATGGAGGTGACGCCTATGCACAAAATGATGTTTCATGTAATAAAGGGCATCATAATACTGCGTTGAAAAAGCATCTAGATGCTAAAGTGCACATTAGGTCTATTGAGGATTGTGTTTCCTCCTCCCCCATCCTTTTATCTTCCCTCCATTACTGTCCAGCTGCCTCTACAGCACCTTATGGATGACCATGAATGTGCTCAGTAGGTGTTTATATAGACGATGGGGTGTTATCGCAATCATGCCACTGCAACACGTTCATATCTAAAGTCCTGCGAGCTGCACGATTTTGTTAGCGATTTGTTTATCCCAAGAGCTTCCTTATCACTTCATTGGGACGGACAGACGGACATACTTACATACATAACGACACACATACATACAGACCGACACACCAAATTAGCGGTTTATATAATAGCAGGATATGTGGAGTAATGTGCTATCAAGATGATTGTGTCAAGGTTGTGTCAAGATCTGACGCGGAGTACGACAAGGCTAGGTCATTTCTCCAAAGCTTTTTTCTGCGGCTCTAGAACTTGTAATGCAGGGTATCCAGTTGTCTTGCGGCATCGATATCGATGGTGAAAAGCTCCAATACCTGATGTTTGCAGACGATATAGTGCTAACTGGTAACGATCCGAGTGAGCTTGAGAACTCATTGGAGATCCTAGACAGTGGATCCCGCTGGACTTGAAATTCACCCAGGAAAGACTAAATGGATAAAGAACAATTTCACAAGAGGTTACTGCCTACGCATGAAAGGCTCCATCATTGAAGAAGTTCGGTCATACGTTTCTCTAGACCAGGCCATCACAATGGACCATGATCTTACAATCGAAATAGGCCGTCGCCGTAAGGCAGGCTGAGCAACATTCAGTAAATACCGTGTAAGCGGCTTGGCATCCAAATCAGAGCCAGAGTTTTCAACACTCACGTCCTACCGGCTTCGGTGTATGGAAGTGAAACATGGAGCACAATTATAGATGAAGAAAGAAGACTGGCATCCACTCAAAGAGCTATGGAACGAGCGATGTGCACTGTAACGTTAATGCACAAAATTCCGGCTCGTGAAATCTGAAGGCGAACCGGTGTTGAAGATGTGAGACCATCTATGATTCGGAGAAGCGATGGGCAGGACATGTGGCTCGTCTCAGCGGTGATCGTTGGACATCCCGAGTGACCGATTGGTATCCCCGCGGAACAAAAAGGCCGCAGAGAAGACCCCCAGCCAGGTGGAGTGATCCTTTCAAAAAACTATTCGGGCAGAAATGGCAACAAATGGCAGGGAATAGAAAAGAATGGCCTAGATGCGTCCTGCAAGGATGGCGAAGTCACGCTTGAAGAGCGGACATCAAGGTATTCAAGGTATGTATGTATGTGTGTATGTCCGTCCACAAAATGAAATGAAATGATAAGGGAGCTTATAGTAAACAAGCCGCTCACAAAATCGGTCAGCTCGCAGGGCTTGGGCTATGAATGTTTTGCAATGGCGTGGTTTTGATCGCATCCTCAACGGCTGTATGAACACCTACTGAGTAAACTCTCGATCAATTCATACGATGCTGGAGTGGCGACTGGAGGGCAGTGGAAGAGGGAGGGGGGGGTGGAGAGGGGAGGGAAAAAACCAGGCGACATTAGGGAATGTCATTATAACGTCGACAATACCTCCTACCATATGAAACGCCTTTTTGTGCGCACGTATTCCCCTCAAGGTGTTGGTGTCACAAGTAGTAGGGAGCACAGTGGAAGATGTCGAGCCTGCGCTGGGAAGGATGGTACCGGCGGTTGCCGGGGGACCAGTCTGGTTCGAATATATGCTGTAAAGCAGTGTGCGATAGGATAATGCCCATTAAGTTTGCATCATGCATCATTGAGTATTGAGCTACACAGCATCCCTGTCCGAGTCCTTGCGTCTCGCAGGTGCATTAGAAATAAGGCTCAGTCATTGCACCCGGTAAGGAATCAGGTCCGTAAGGTTACAGCGAACCAGATCGAAGAAAACTTTCATGGACTACTTGAATCCGGCCTCCAAACTGCCTCGATTCGCTGCTTTCGCCTGCCCCTAAACAGCGTTGTTGACTCCTGTGATTCCACACATTCGGACCTTTGCCACCCCCTGAATTGCCTTCATTCCCCTGCTTCACATATCTCCCATTTGGCACCTTCAGAGGCTGCTGTCGGCGCCGTTCTCTGTTCGTCTGTACTCTAGTCATTTTGAGCGTCGGAGAAAGAGAGCTTTCCAAGAAAAGCAGGCTCTACGTAACCTAAGGATAGAGTAAAGCACTGAAATGGATTGAAACAAGAAATCTTTTGTAAGTGAGACATGACTGACACAGTCGTGGGTTGAACAGTTGATAATGTGGGACTGGAAGGGGCTCCGCGTGGCAGAATGCCTAAATTATTCGTGACCATGACAAAATTCTCATTTCCATATGCATTACAATACTTGCACAAGTAACCTGGTTTTTGGTCTCTCTCCCTCTGCAAAATGTGATTACTGCTGCGAAGAACTGTAGTGCCACGAAGCCCCTCCAAATAGTATTGACACATTGAAGCCCGTGCCGTTTTTGTCGCATGTCACACATGTGACATAGCAGAATTACTCGCGTGCATACCGGGGGATGCACATATGTCCCCTTCGGGACATTTAGGGGATTTTCGTCTCAGGATCCACTTTTCTTTTCATTTCTACAGGACCCATACTTTTCGCCAAAGGACCCACAGAAACCCAGCATCAGACCTCCACGCTGCGATGTGTATACATACCGCTTCTTCTTTTTTCTTTTTGCTCCTTCTCGGCTTCTTTTGGCGCTTCTTGCTACTTTTTTGCTCTCTTTCTTATTTCCACTCGTTCACAACCTTTATAAACATTGATCTTCGCTGTTGAACAGTTTTTTTTTGTAAACTGAGGCGTTGATAGCAAAACTTTGGTGCAATGGGTGCAAACTCACCATCTGGACTAGCGCCGTTGCTAGAGAAGCTGGAGAATGGCATCATCGCGAATCGTGAATGCGATAGACGCGTTGTCAATCACACTCGTGAATCGCGCGTGCAGTCTTAGAGTAGACACCTACCTTATGCATACACATGCAGCGCCTGGTAAAGTATGTTGGCGCGAGAGCTGTGGGGAGAAACAGTGAGTGGGACACAAGAAGTGAAGGAGTGTTGAGTGGCAGACGCCAGGGGTGCAGTCGGATTACTTCTCATCAATCCGTCAAAGGCGTTCACCACTTTCACGTTCATCATCCTGCTGCCAACCGCAATAGCTGCCTTGCGACAGGTGCATTGAGTTTGAAAGATCTATCGCAAAAAGGCGACATTAGTGAGAAAGGAGCTGAGGGTGCTTCAGGTTGAGGGGTCTGTCCGAATACAGGGCTCATTGGTGAGGAAGAGTTGGGAGAGCTTTTAATTACGCTTCGCCTCTTTTGCACTAACCATATGTATAAGGAGAATAGCACTGATAACGCAGAGTATTAGCGTTGATACGCAATATCCCATTTCCGATAAGAAGTGACTGAAGCAGTCATACTGATGCTACAGTCCGCGTGAAGGGATATGCATGCACTTCTACCCAAGCTCAGGAGAGGGGTGGATAACTATAATACCATGGGCGATTAGGATATGGATAGAATTGCAGGATACAAGGCATCACCACGATCCTTATCGCAATAATACTTTGAATGAGTCGAGTGCGCGTGGTTTTCTCAGTTTACGTTGAAGATACCCTTATTGTAAGGAACGGAAAACTCAGTCGAATGTCTCTACCCCACTCGGCTTTTACCGAGGCATTATGATGTGTGTGTTCGAAAGTGTGACAACTATGTCCTCCATCATAAAACTCTGGGGTAAGCCCTGAGGAAAGGGCCCCCAAGGTGAATGAGCGATTTCTACCTTTCTCGGAATTGTTTGCCTTCTAGACTTTCTCTTGAAGAAATGAGAAGTCGGTTTGTTATACTGAAGGAAACACGACGAAAACTGAAAGAAGTGGCATGAGAGCTATGTTCGAAGTTCGAAGTTTCAACATTCAACAATTTCAGGACGTCTTGTGCGAAATTGGGATAGGGCATCCCCTTCCTATTACTGAGATTAACCCAATTTGAGTTCCATGATTCTACGAGCTATAAAAAATTATTGCTCTACAAGAAATTTAACCTTTTAAGTTTAGCGTTGTACTCCTTATGATGATGGGTACTTGTGCTTGCTTCGCTAGCATACCTTTTCGTCATCCATGCCCCGAAGATGAACAACTTCTCAACTCTAGCATTCACAAGAAGTTAACAGATTACATAAATTATGCGGCCGATTACAAGGTAAGCTCTTATAGCAGAGGCCAGCGATTCGGCGAGGGTTGGAATTTTGGAATACTCATTTGTCATAGTTTTTTTCAATTTCAAATGCTGACATCTGTGCGGGACGCATACGCACCGCACACCTTGTAGGAATAAGAGACTGCGTGAAACATACCTACGGGTCCTGTACCTGCTTGGTCTTTTTCTACACACTCCCTCTTTTTCTCGTTTTTTTTGTACCTGAATAAGAGCACCCGTCACCCGTACCTCGTCACAACTACAAACGAGTCTATGAGAAATTGCACATGCCCAACTTTGGCAAAGTTTTTGCGATACCACAAAATTATCAGTTACCTGTCATTCTTCGGCATTTTTTATGGTACGAATAAGCGGAAAAATGACATACGGAGTAGTAGAGAACTCTTGAGTGCGAAATTTCGAAAGTATTAAGAAGTTTGCCGATCAGAATTCTGCCGAGTGCCACAGAAAGGTTTTTTTATCGTGATGACTCTATGAGCATAGGCTCTCCTCTTACAACAGTAACTCAGCAGAATAGGCTTGCTCTCCTCATCGTCGGAAGGTGAAAATCTTGCAATTTCCCAAAAAGCTTTCAATTTTACTAATTGTTTGGCGATTGCTGGAAGGAAGTAGGGTCGTTGGTTATCGAGTGTCGTTTAGTTAGTGTTGTTCGCGCAACCTGGTCAGTGGCAGCGTGGAACGTTCCCATTTAGCTATTGGCAAGTCATCATGATCGAAATAGTAAACATTCCTCACATTATCTGCAAAACTTGCGCTACACATGGGCATGAACCTTCTGCAACGTCTCATGAGCGCAATCAATGCCGCTGCGCTAGCAAGGGAAGGATACCAGGTCGAAGTGGCTGTTTGCATTAGTTTGGCGTTTGCGGTACTAGATGTGCTTTCAGACGCTGACTTCAAATCTGCCCTCCAAATCTGCGGAACAATTCTCTGAACATAGTTGTGGGGTGAGGTGGTGCATTAGCAGTGGCCCAGGCAGACAGGCCACGAGATCCACTTCTCGACGAGTTTTTCACTTTTGCTTTTTCTGAAGACCTTGTTTAGGAGACACATATCCATGCTAGGTCATCAGCGCTTGGCTTGAGACATAGACGACAGCGCGGTGCATACGTCTCGCATTTTCACGCGGAGGAGACTCTATTGCTCAATCTGCCTTCCATTTTTATTCTTCAGAACTGTCCATATCCATTACTTGATACGGAAAACAGTACACTAATCGGCAATGATGAGTCTCCAGCAGCATACTTACTAATGAAAAATTGTAAAAAAAAGATGGGTAGGTGTGCACATAACGGCGTGTCAGTAAGTTAAAAAGTCAAGAGCTAGCGTGGAGCTTCGAACAATTTGTGCGCCATTTGCGAATGACTAGCCCTGGTGCCCGTAGCGCACGCGTAAGGTCCTTTCGTACTGAACTGGAGTGATATTCGTATTCAGCGCGTCGAACTACCCCTTTCGGCAACTTTTGATCCAAATTCAAAATTTGGCCTAATGTCGAAAATGTGGGTCAGTCACCTATCTATCCATCACCCTATGGACAGAGTCTAATCATGGGATCGAATTAGACTTTCACTTATAGATGTGAAAATATAGTGACTGCCTTACAAGCTCTCGTTATCCGAGTAATCACATAGTATTTTTCAAAAACGCGCTCGCTGTCTCCTATGGTAGGATAGGCTAGGGTTACCGGCGAGGATAACACCAACGCTGATTGTGGGCCATCTCTTCGAAAATGGCCCGAAATATCAGCTTAGCCCACAGAGATGGTTTGAATTTTTGCGGCCAGTCATTTTTATTATATGTGTCGGGACGTTTCTAAGTCACTTTCTGCGACGTAGAGATGCCCCGACATATGAAAAATAGCTGCTCGCAAAAATCATGACAAAAATAGTTGATGCTTTAAGCGAACCCTTCTGAACATGTGACAGCCTTGTACACGATATAAGCTGCAACACCAAATAGTTCTTCGCGGTGAAAACAGTTATGGAGAGCAGAACTTCGGGCCCGCAAGATTCAAATTATGGTCTCACCAACTCAAGCAGCACACGCTACCCTTCTATCGAGTTCCTGGTGCTCTTGATCTGCCGGTCCCTCTTCAACCATTTCAGCAAGCTTTCTGAATTTGTTCAGAGAATCGCTCCGCAAGTTTGAGTTTGAGAAGACGGATTTGGGATCAGCGCCCGAAAACACGTTTGGGGATATGAGTGCATTTGATGAGACTCATATATTGACGACAGAACCGATGTCCACTGAGCGGGTCCGTAAAGGCCTAAAAGTGGTGGGGAAGTGATTTGGAGTTAAATTCGTCGTGGGGACAGAATTTTGCATTGGCAGTTGGAGCTTCTAAAATTGCTCCAAATATCGCTAGCAGTAGCATCCTACCATCTATCATTCCCTGAGTATGTGTGCCCGTTTGTCACAAATGCTATGGAACGCTGTACTTCGAGTGTTACATACCAATTTAGCTCCGCCCGCTACCGCGCGCGTGACACGGTAGGCTTTGGTGGGAGTTGATAGCCTATGGAGCGTTGGGTCTCGCCGCTGAAGAACCCAACATTCAGTTGCTCCATAAAATGCCTTAGCTGACCTTCGTTGGGCTGCCTTGTTTTGCTGAAGCTCAGCGTTCGATATGCGCGGTGGAGAGCGTAGCTAAATTGGTGTTGTAAACAACCATCATGAATCGAAGGTCGGGATAATTTAGCGGTCAAATAGTAATTGATGCTAATGGTGTTGAAATGGAAGTACACAGTACTCAAAATAACATTCATCGAACAACAACTGTACATTCCTGGGAACTCTAGGTAGAGTAGCGGTCGAATGGGGATGACAGCATAAATAAAATAAAGTTGAAATGATTAAAATAAACGCGTTTTTTTTTATCTAGAGCCGGGTTTCGAGTGATCTCTACATTTATTTATTTTTGTCTTTACTATCAGCCCTTATCACTCTCTGATCCCCACCAAAAATGTTCCCGTCCCAGCCTCCACTTCACTTGTTGGAACCAACGCTGCATTGCAGCTGAGACACCCGCCAACAATTTTGTGAAAAGTGCTTTAAAAGTGCTTTATCAGCTCTTATTATCGTTATCACTTTGTGTTCCCCACGCAGACACACACACACAGACAGACAGACATAGCGCTTTATATATAGTAGAGATGGGGCGGGACGCAAAATATTCGGTGGGGTCAGAAAAGGATAACGGCTGATAAGAGCTGATAATAACGACATGGGCAAGGATACTAAGAAGCAGATTCTAGATAAGAAACGCGTTTTATTTCAATCGATTCAACTTTATTTTATTTGCGCTGTCATCGACAATCGACCGCTACTCTATATAGAGTTCCTAGGAATTCACAGTGGCTGTTGAGGCAACATCATTAATATCAATTATTATTCGACCACCAAATTATCCTGTCCTTCAATTCATGGTGGTTGTTTATGAACACCAGTTTGCAATCCATATCCGAGAGTTGGGTTGGGTGTGTCACTGAAAGTGACGTGGCTGCTGCCGCACTTGATAGAAGTTGCGTTTATAAGCCGTTGCTAGCATGCCTTTCTGATATCCAGCGATGTGTGTTGGAAGCAGCTAATCCGCGCAGCTTCCATCAGGTGCGGCTGCGGCCTCGTTATTTTCGGTGAAACGCCCACTCCAACTCTCGGATAAGGGCTGTAGCTCAGCACTCCACCGCGCGTATCAAACGGTGAGCTCCAGCAAAACAAAGCAGCCATCGAAGTCAGTTAATATATTTCACAAAACGACTAACTGTTGCAGTCCTTATCGACGGGACCCAACGTTCCGCAGGCTGTCCGCTTCCACCAAAGCCTACCGTGTCATGCGCGCTGTAGCGTGTGGAGCTAAACTGGTTATTTATGACCAGTTTAGCACCGCACACTACCGCGCATAACTCAGAATGTTTCAGTGACAGGGTGAACAACGGTCGAGGAAATCCTCGACAGGCATCATGACTTCCCAGTCATGATAAAGGCTGGACACCCAAATACCCTGATGCGAACGCTTTCAATTCGACAACAAATAAGTGTTGGACTGCGGCATGTACATTTTGAATTCACCGCGTTCCAATCCATCCCATTTTTGACGAGCCATGCCTCCGGGACGCCCACTTCTACAGGTATTTATAACGCCATCCTTGGGGGTTATGAGAGCACGCTCCAGGCGGCAGTGGCAGTCTTCCGCTCCGACCCTATCTTCGTTTCCGTTTCGCCCAGTTCTTGCCTCTCGCTCTCTCTTTGCTTTTCCCCTCTCATCAAGCGACTACGGGTGCACACCAACTAACCTAATGCAACTCGACTTCTACCACGACGCCACGACGAATCTATGCCAGTCGGACTCGCCACCTCGACGAGACAATTTGCGCTCGATCACATAACCTAAGACACTGACAACACAATACACAATAACAACCCCAATACCAATTTCTGCTCTGTCTTGCTCTTCGCCATTGTGTGTTTATTCATTGTTGTATTAAAATAAATAAATGGCTTATTAAACATCTTGTATACTACCACTGAATCAAAACAACAGGGGGGTCGTACTAGCCTTAAAGTGAGGTGAGGGGGTCGGAAGCGCAAGGACCAACAAGTTTCACAGCGCGCCTTGTAAAAAGAATCATACTTAGTATAAATCCGAAATCCTTAAAGTGAGGTGAGGGGGCCGGAAGCGCAAGGACCAACAAGTTTCACAGCGCGCCTTGTAAAAAGAATCATACTTAGTATAAATCCGAAATATTTACAAATTAATGTAAGCCCTTTAAGAACCATTGTGGGAGCAGGAACACAAAAGACGGTTCAAATTGAGGAGATTCTCAGCCTTTTTCACCACGCGGATTTCCGGGAGCTAGGGAATTTCGTGACAGAATGCAGAACGACAGATGACAGATGACAGAGGAAGTGCTGTATAGTGAGTAGAATAGTAGAGAAACCGATGGTTAGGCGCTTAGAAGTGCATTGGATGTAGAGCCAATCGTCCGTTTGACAACGGCCAACGATGGGTTCGTTTTGGTCGACTGAAAAGAAGGAGGTCGTCTTTGAGTTTGGAGAGGGTATTTATTTTCCGAGTGCTTCTTCCAACAATTAACTACAAACGAGTGCATGACACGTATCAGTGCAGAAGAGTCTACTGCGGAGGGGTCCATATCTGACTGTTCGTGCACATAAATATGCCCCTAGGAGAACCTGTACCTTAAAACCAAACTTAAAGGACGAATTCACGGATTAGAGTGAAAGTTGAATTAGGAGTAATTCACCTGGTTAAGGGACCCGCGGACCTCCTGAGGGTGCGGACTGATGCGCAATTGGCACCGAAGGAGTTGAGCTCGTTGACCTATTAGGGCTCAATGTTGGCGCGGCTGGTCAGTGCACGCCCACAGACCATAGAATCACTCGCCACGTATCAATACGCAGCGAGTGATTAGATAGCAGAGAGAGCGTTATGTTGAAGAGGGCACAGCGATGAGAGTCGCGACAAAAAGTGATATCACCTGATAAGAGCTGATGAGAAGCGCCAAAACACGAATTTTGCGAACTTCACAGCGGATGCTTCAGCGATCGCCAGGGGCTGAACTCAAGATATGATATAGGGGGTGGGACGGAAACATATTTGGTGGGGGACAAAAAGTGATATCACCCGACAAGAGCTGATAAGAGGCGCCAAAACGCGAATTTTGCGAAATTTACAGCGGGTGTCCCAGCAGCGGTGAGACAATGGTTCTGACAAGTGATGTGGAGGGTGGAACGGGAACATGTTCGGTGGGGCACAAAAAGTGATAACAGCTGATAATAACAATATGCGTAAGGACATAAAGGCCATTCAAGGTTCAGATATTAGGATACGCATTTTTGGATATCACTTCATTTGCGATGCTATCGTAAGCATCGAGCGCCACTCGACCGCTATAGTCCTAAAGTTTCTAAGAATGTATGGTGGATCTTCGAAATTATACAAAATCATTACTGGGTATTTCTATAGCAACATC
>KZ345020.1:184595-225134 GCA_002352805.1 Teladorsagia circumcincta
AGTTTTGCTCCGCCCGCTATCGCGCGCAATAAGTAATGGTGTATCTAAAGCTGGGCAACCTGTGGAAGACCGGATCACGCGGTCAATATATCCTGTAGCAAGCTATTCGTGAAGTGTGTCAGTGATTTTCCACAGGTTGTCCAGCTTTACATACACCATTATTTAATGCGCGCGATAGCGGGCGGAGCAAAACTGGTTTCATATAGCCCCCTATAACAAGAGTACACTGATTGCGCCATGACAACCTTTCACCTCTGAAGCTTAAACTGTGCCCGTAAGTCAACTTTGCATTCTCAGGGTCAACCGATCGCTGACAACTCGTTTAGAAGATTTTGCAATCAGTTTCCCATACATTATCAATGTATCTGTGTTTTTATCAAAGTTTCTACAGGAATTCGGAACCTTTTTGATCAACTATGCACCGCTTCAGGCCACTGCCCATCAAAAATACGACTAAATCGTGTTTAGAAACGATGATCCCTTCAACGAACTGGAAACACATTCTGTGCTGACTGCATTCGAGGCCATCCGGTCTTTGTACTTCACTTTGATGAAGGAAACAAATGAATGAATTAATGAATGAATGAATGAACGAATGAGAATGAATGAGTGTTTATGCTCTCTTACTTCCGTATTTTGACTCAGGCGTATTTAGGCAGACCCATGTGAAAATTTTTATCAATTCGCTTGCGGAAACTGGCGTAACAGGCCGGAGCCAGTAACAATTCATGACCGGGAATTTTCAGTCGACAATTTGTTGGTCAACGAGTACCGTAAAGACCTCGGAAGTAAGCCTTATTTGGTAACTATTCTCCACTCAATTCATGCCAGTTCAAAAAGCTCTGAATCTAGAGCTCACTTAATCAGGTTGAGTCCTGCCTATAAACAGCAGCCCGCTGATCAACAAAAAGCAATATCCATCGTTCAACTTCGATCCCTCTCCACTGGTTTCAGTGGGGAATCTCGAGGCGCTTGTAGGAGGTATCAGTCGTGGCACGCAAGGCGTCGTCTGGCTCATCTCTGCACGCTCAAAAGCAACTCATCGAAATTCCAGAATTCTGAGTGACTTTTGTCAGTCCGGATGAGCGCTCCAAAGGCGCATCAAGTGAGCCATTCAAATCGTCGAAGTGAGAAAGAGATTCGCTGAACTCGATAGTGTTTGAAAACACCAATTTCGAACTTTCATGGAATCAAAAGTGGAAGCTCTACCTTGTTGAAACGCCTGGAGCCCATTCAAATTTAATCAAGGGGTTGGGTCAGGCTGTTCACGAAACTAAACTCAATACAGATATTCATGACCACTTCGCTGTTTGCGCCATTTCAATTATTGATAGAGTGGTCGAAAACTCCTGAAATCTGCTTGGGTGGCGGCAGATGGTGGCTTTCTAAGTTCGAAGTTCGGCCCGTTTGGAAAGGTTTACTGATCCCAATCCTTGGAATGACGTCTCAGAAACCTGGTCTTGTTCGCTTCGGGATTTCTGGAAGTCTCATGGAAGGAGCTTGCTGAAACCTTCTCCATTGTAACTCATCAATTTTTCAAGACAAAAATCCAACTTTACCTGTGAAGAAGACCTTTTCATTCAGGTTATGGTAGCACACAAGATAAAAATACAGCAGTATACCGCGTACAAAACTAGTATGAACGAATAGTAACTTTGGATTTGTGAGTGGCGGCATTTTCCGTAATTTTCGTCCGCTCCGAAAACTGATGCCCCCAAATTGGTTGCTTAACCGATTATGAAACATTTAAATTCAACCAGTTGTGTCGAACGCAACTACCAACATTCATTACTTGATAATGCTGTCCGAACAGTGAATGATATGTTGTGTCACGAAATCGCAAGGCACAGTGAAAGAAGAGTCTGGCTTCATGTCAGCTTCTTACACACTACATCATTGGCGCGCATTTGTTGACCTCGCGTCATCACTTTCTTTGACCTTTTCGATCAAGTTTACCTAGACTATGTAGAGGAGACTCATTGCACACTCCATATCGCGCGTCTGAGTAGGTTTTCTGTGGATTATGCGTGGCGGCCGCTGCGCTTGAAGCAACACAGGGTTCTAAAAATTCTATGCTATGGGGTGGTAATGATGGGCTAGCCCACCATAAGGTGTCACTAACCAAAAAAACTCACCTTAAGAATAGGAAGCCAGGAAGACGCCGTTGACAGGGGCGTACGCAAGTATCTTAGGGAACGCCCATTTGCCAACCATGGATGGCTGCGGGTTCGGAACCATTACCACGTCTTTTTCATTGGTTTTATTAGGTCGGTCAAAAAGTATCCGCCGTTTCGCACCTCGATTACTTCCCCGCATTTTTTTAGCAAGTTCTTGCGCAACCGTTCGAACAATTTTTATGCCATTTTGTAGAGGAAACTCGGCTCTTTCAGATATATACGAATACTGGAATAGCTCTAAAAACTTCCGTCGTTCTAACCTCTTTTTTAAGCTACGGAAAATCGTTATTTTTGACTGTTGGCACTCACTGTCTTCGGACATGGAAGAGACACGCCAGGGTCAACCAACAGCATGGCGCCTGCATTAAGAAAGAATGCACCTAGGAAACGCACAACATGCTAGTAGCTCGCCAGGCTTGAGCATGGAGAAATAAAGTTCGAAAGTGATGCACGTGGTAAAAGGACCGCCCTTATTATGCAGAACTGTATTAAATGAACGAAGCCAACTTATCAGAGAAGCTCAACCACTGGCGTAGCAGGAGAGTATGGGAACTCTGAAGGTATCGTGCTTAGCCATGTGGATGCTATGAGAAAGAAGTAAAAACGTCGCCAATCTGTCCATCGAACTGACCCATGCTACCAGCTCGAGTCGTTGCGACACGCATGGATGTGTGTACTTGAACTCCACATTGCACAAAGGAGGAACCGTTTCTGGGATGGGTAATAGTGTGGCATAAAACAATGCACCTGCACGTTAGTAATGAAAGGGTTACAAAATGGGTGGGCGAGATTGAGTCCCCTTGGAGCATCCCAGAACTCAGAGCACTGACAATAGGGATTTTCTTCAATGTCTGATGGCGCAGCCCACTGCAAGGGCTATGATCGAGTCAGTCGACGACGGAGGAGTTTTGTCATTGAGAATAGAACATAATCCATGCGGAATTGCGAAAATGATAGCTTGCTTCGAGGAACAAATGAGGTTCGATCCTTGACCGCGATAGCGCTTGACTGTCCACCGCAAAGCGCGTTGTGTAAAATCGTTTGGAAACGAATTCGAAGTTCTTCTGCCATCCTTCATATAGTACAGGTATATTTCTGATAAACTACTGGTTTCCCGCTCTTCCACTCAGTTCTTGGAGGAGAAATAGCTTTGAGAACTGGACCATGTCGAAATCGCCTAGCCACAGATTTTTGTTCACAATGATTTGGATTTCTGTCAGCGTGGAAAACGTTAGCATGGATATGAATGGCAACAATATGGTGAATAGAACTGTTTTTATTTCAGGTCGTAAAGTTGTGTTTTAGCAGAGTTATGATGTCTCAAAGTTAGGCGCTAAAAACGGCGGATACTTTTTGACCGACCTAATACTTGCTTATTTCATTTGATTGTTGTATTCCTATTTTTGTACTGATGCGTATGTCTGTAACTGTATCAGGGCACTGTGGCGGTAACCGTATTTCTTGAAGCAAGCTAGTTCAGGCAACTCGTCCGCCAGGAGAAACCTGTTTAACACGTTGACGACCGTGTGGTATGATGTCATACCACACTTTCACGAGGAGCCACTACGTTTTCTCAATTGATTCGCCGTTTTGCCTGTTCCACAGTAATTCATGTAGATTGTTGGATGCGAAAAACACTTTCTTCATTATTGATAAGGAAAATTCCGAATTATCAATGTCTATTGACGAAAGAATATAAAAAATATTGGAGCAGTACGCGCACAACGGCGGTCGTCAACGTGTTAAAGGCTTCGCCGGCTGCTTTCTTTGTTTCTTCCTTCATTCCCAGTCAACTCCTCCTACAACTTCGTTACCGACCGGTTAACTCGACGAATTCCTTCTAAGATTGGTGCTTTAAGTAGAGTGTATAGGCAGTTCCCACATGCTTTGCTGAGTTCCAATGAATTTTGAGAGCGAAGCGCACTGCCTATCATGCAAAATCTACTTCCTATACGCTTTTCCGCTGCATTTCATTTTTTCTCGAGAATTTTCGGAATGTCAGGTCAGTTTTGATTCCCTAGGTGATTCCAAATTTCATGTTCTTATGGTTCGACGTTTTCCTCAGAATTTCCACGGCGACTGGTGTCGTGAATACGAGTAAAACATCCACTGCACTAGAAACATCGTAACATCATTTATCAGGCTGTCGGGAAAGTCTTTGCGTATTTGTCAACATTTTTTAGAATTCATTTTTCTTCTTTAGTACAGCCAACAATCCTACTATATACAGTAGCGGTCAAAAGTTTGGAAACTTTTTTGTTTTTGATCTAGCAAAGCCAATGAACAACGAATCCATCTCAAATTCACGTATAATATACAAAATTGAGAGCAAAACACGATGCGTAACCCGATTTTCTGAAAATTCAAACCATAATTGAAAAATATGATTATTTTGAAGAACTGGCGCGTCAAAAGTTTGGAAACTTTCTGTTTTCCTCGTTATTATAATTTCTTCTCCTCACTATTTGCACGTTTTTGTTAATTTTAGTGAGAATATCAAGTAGTACGTAATTATAAAACGAATTCATGTGAAAGGAAAACCTTACTTTCATTTCAGAGGTTTCTCTAGATCCCGCAGTCCGAAGTATGGAAAAAATCTGTTTCTCATCAGTACCTCCTCTACAAAACCGCTATCATCGAAATTTTTCAGGGTCATCAGAGTCGAGCAACCATAAAGAAAACGGCCCAGCTACAAGAACAAACTCACGAAGGAAGTGGCCCTTTTCTAAGACTCTTAAGTCTGGTCGGCCCGTCCCGTCCCCCGTCACCATCTACCAAAAAACGACTTTTTCTGGTTTTTCTCTCAGTCGGTCGTAAGCGGAAGTGCTGCGATACGTCCGCTAGGGCCTGGCGAATATTATGGAAGATGTCTCAACAAGGGCCTTTAGAGCAGGATGGCCCATCTGGCTTCCGCCCACAAACGATGAACATTGACGGAAGGCTAGAGCTACAAAATTGTGCTCAGCGACGAGTCGAATCTCTGCCTTCTTGGAAATGATGCTGTGATTTTTGTGAAGTGATCTGTCAACTGGGAACCTCATTTTAGGTACCAAATTCCGGAGGTCAGGAAATGGTGGAGCAGTGTCGTAGACGAGGTTGTGTTGGACCATCAGGCGATTTCTCCCTTCTCAGTGGGCTGGCCCTAATCTAAGGATAGTCTGAAGAATGCAATGCTACCATTTGATGGTTAGAACTGGCCAAGAAATATGGGTTCTTTATAAAGACAAAGATCCGATGCAGGCCTACCTTCTCATTGTCGCCTTACTAAACTCAGAAAAAAATGCTGTAATGAAGGAAACAAGTCAAGATGTGAAATATAACTGCGTTGTGCAGGGAAGAGCTCGCATATAGTTCCGTCCATGTTTCAGCAAAAATTCCACCGAACAGTTTGATTCAGCTAACGAACTGTAGGATTCCACTTCAGATCCCGAAAAGGGTGTTATAATCAATTCAGTGTTGCTGAAAAACGACGCCGTCGTAGAATTACACAATTACTCAACGAATTTTTGAGTTCTTATTCGGATTGAAAGGGTACTGTGCTGAATTCGCTTCGGAATTGCAGAGTTTCCAAACTTTCGACGCGCCATTTTTTGGAAAAATTGAATTTTTCAAAACTAATTCCTAGTTTTGTGAAATCCTGCACGGCATCGTATTCCGCACTTGATTTTGTATATAATTTGTGAATTTGAGGCATCTTCGTTGCTTAGTAACTGCGTTAGATCGAAAAGAAAAAAGTTTCCAAACTTTTGACCGCTACTGTATAAGTGTGTCTGTTAGTGTGTGTGTTTGTGTGTTTGACCGGAAATTCATAGCTCGGGTATCAGCAGTCCTCAGGAGCTGGTTTCAGGATATGATATAGGACGGGATATGGGCATGAGCATATTTGATGGGGACAGAAGGTGATACCGGCCGATAAGGACTGATGAAAGGTGCTGGAACGCAAATTTCACGAAATTTACAGCGGCTGTCCCAGCAGCGGTGAGGCGTAGGTTCTGGCAAGTGATGTGGAGGGTGGAACGAAAACATGTTTGATGGGGGGAAAAAAGGTGATAACAGCTGATAAGAGCTGATAAGAGGCGTCATAACGCAAATTTCACGAAATTAACAGCGGGTGTCCCAGCAGCGGTGAGGGGTTGGTTCTGAAAAGTGATGTGGAGGGTGGAACGGGATCATGTTTGGTGGGGGACAAAAAGTATAACGGCCGATAAGGGCTGATAATAACAATATGCGTAAGGACATGGAGGGTCATTTGAATCAGACTTTAGCTCACGCATTTTTTGATATCATTTCATTTGGAGCATCGAGCACCACTCGACCGCTACACTCCTGATGTTTCGGCGAATGCATGGTGGATCTTCGAAATAATGCAAAATACATACTGGGTATTCCTACAGCAACATCATCAGCAATAATTATTCGACCGCTAAATTGTCCTGACATTCACTGCATGGTTGTTGTTTACAGATACTTCTTCAACTGCGCAGTCCACCGCGCGTATCAGTGTATGAGCTTCAGCACAAATGGAATGCAGTCTATGGAATGGTCAGCTAACGCATTTCACGAGGAAGCTTATCGTTTAGCTGTGGAAACCAACGCTTTACGACCCGCTAAATTTCGCTTATGCCTTCCGTATCATGCGCGCAATAGCGTGCGGTGCCAAGCTGGTAAAGAAATACATACACCACAATGATCGGCAAAACATTGCCTTTCAGCAACTTCTGGCAGCTTTTAGTTGCCGGTTGCTCACAAATCCTGGGCTATAAAGGCAAAAAAGCTGGAGAAGTCTATTCCGAGTAGGTCGGGATCATCAGACTATTTCTCCTTCATATGGTTTGATAGCAACAGAGGCTGATGGTAGTCTGACGGCGCCAGGTTCGATGAATACACCAGGCGGCTCAGAACGTCCCATGACGGGGAGGGGGAGACCCTTCTTCATAATTCGAGGAAAAGCGTTGCCGAGATAAAGTAAACTTTCGTGTTTTCCAAGCGTAGTGCCAGGGAGGCCAACCACTTGCCAACATTCTCTTAGAAAGCAAAGCGTTTGCAGCTGCACCAATCCTGGAAGTTGCCTCCCAGGTTGCAGTCCTGGGATCGGCATTGGAATCTTTGGTTTGAACACGTCTGAGCCAGGGGTGCTTTCGTGCACGGTTGGCATCAAAATCACTTCTCGTCACCGTCATCAAAGTTGTCGGATCGATTGAGAGGCAGGCGGTAAATCAAAATGTACATGCAAATCTTCGTCGTCTCAATAACCAGAGGTCAGTCGGATGGCGAAGTAGTGTCCCACCATAAGTCATCTTCTTTTCAAGGCAATATTGCGAAACCACCACTGTGCCGAGGAATGTTGTGCCAGTTCCCATGCATGACACCGGAGGTCCTTTTCATAACAACAGCCATGCATTGGATGTCAGTAAAATTCAGCGGTCAAATAGTAATTGCTGATGATGTTGCTGTAGGAATACCCAGTATTTGTATGATTTCGAAGACCCACCATACATTCTTAGGAACGTTGGAGTGTAGCGGTCGAGTGGTGCTCGATGCTTATGATAGCATCGCAAATGAAGTGATATCAGAAAATGCGTAACCTAAAATCTGATTTGAATGCCCCTTCATGTCCTTACGCATATTGCTATTATCAGTCCTTATCGGCCGTTGTCACTTTTTGTCCCCCTACCAAATATGATCCCGTTCCACCCTCCACATCACTTTTCAGAACCAACCCGTCACCGCTGCTGAGACACCCGCTGTGATTTTCGTAGAATTTGCGTTTCGGCGCCTCTTATCAGCTCTTATCAGCTGTTATCACTTTTTGTCCCCCATCAAACATGTTCCCGTTCCACCCTTCACATCACTTGTCAGAACCTACGCCTCACCGCTGCTGGGACAGCCGCTGTGAATTTCGTGAAATTTGCGTTTTGGCGCCTCTCATCAGTTGCCATCACTTTTGTCCCCCATCAAACATGTTAAACTCCCCCACCCCCTATGTCTTATCCTAAAATCAGCTCCTGGCGATCGCTGGTAGCTGAGCTATAAATTTCCGGTCAAGCAGACACACGCACACCAACAGACACACTTAGCCACTTATATACAGTAGGATGCTTTGTAAGGAAATGGAAATATATGCTTGTTGGGACGAGAATTGCTATGATTGGCACATCTTATCGAGTCGTCTCAGTCACGGACTCATCTAAAGCGGGAACTAAGAGATCCTTCCATCAGCAGCAACTAAGAAATCCTTCCAGATCTGAGTCGTTTTCTTTGCGATTTTTCTTGGCTGCCTACCACCTGTACTTTCAGCTGTGTTGAGAACGTTTTTTAGAACTATTAGCCTCTTAAAGTGGAAAAGAGTTGTAGTGCTTTACCAACACAGAGCAGCTTGAATTTCCTCACAATGCGGGTACTTCTACAGTGTGACAATGCTGTTGTTCACCGGCGGAGAAAAAGCCGTTTGGAAATCTGCTCATTTATTGTTTTTGATCCATTTGTGCTTTCAACAAGCTGCAGTAATGGTCCAACGCTGTGTAAAACTATAATAATATCAGCGATAGAAAGGACACTAAGAGGATGTCTTTCATGTCGGATTCAACAAGACTGAACCACCAGAACCTTCGACCATTGATGTCGTCCGAAACTATTCTGAGCGTTTTTTTGTCCGTGATGCTTCGTAAAGCAGTAGCGTATCGTGACCATCTTTTTCGGAAAAAGTCATGCACCCCAACAGCAAAGCGATGACTCTTTTTTGAGCTCGCTTCGGTTTGCATCGACGATCCTGAAGCGATGCAGGCCATCCACCATGGCTTATAGATGTGAATGGAGCTTATTAGCGTGGGTTGACCAGTGCTCATCCATTGTTCTGGAAAAAGGCGCTGATTCGCTTTTTTCTGCCTTTTAGCATGAGAAAAGTCAGAGTATTGTGAGAGATGATGAGGAAAAAGTGGCTGCTAATGTTAAAGGAAGCATTCGCCCTCGCTGCCACGTTGAAATTGCTACCCACGCGTTATCAGTCGATAAGGTATGAGGTAGATAAATTCGAACGAGCGTAATCCCATGGAAGATACGATAAGGAGATACGGCTGCCAAAAATGAGGTGCACTCCACAATGGAAATAGGTAGCGTATCATATCTAGCTATCTAGCCCGTCGCCGCCCTTTTCACATCGATGAGTCTTGATTTTTGCCTACCGGAAGCGGTTTTCGGAAGCTTATCACTCCGTTGATGAGGCGCTACTGCCAGTGAAACTTAAGGTGTCGAAACATTTGGCAGGACCCCTATGCACTCCAGTACACTGCATTTCTTATCGTCTATATGAGAATTATCGTGGACACTTCCTTTAACTCGTTGATGACAGTCAGACGCAGTGCGCGTCTCACTTTGCAGCCCACATGGGACATTGAGACGCGGTTGCGCGTCTCACCCTTCTCATCCCTTTTCTAGCGAATGCGCGGCTTCTTTCCAAGGTGTTTGCATTTATTCTGCAAGTCATACAGTAATCTAACTACAAACGCAGTGGTCCATGAAATGGTTAGATATGCTCGAAAACAGCTGTTGAACCTGCTCGTTACGGACGCTTCGAGAGCTGAGGGGAGGCTAGAGCAAGCGAAGGTGTGCGCAACTTGAATGCGCCCTCTGAGAAAGACGATGTGAACGCACACATTCCAGTTTCTAAGCATTTCGAGTGGCTTTCCCTACTTTCCACTTCCCTGAACTGACCTACTCCCTCTGGTTTACAGCCCTCTATTTTTGCGCTGTTTTATCACTACTCCGCTCAAAAGGCGCAGACACGCTGAGTGCCACGCTCCCGACTGATCCCCTCCCATTGTACTCTTGTTTCGCTGTTTTCAGTGTTGAGTTTTAAAAAACGCACCTTGTGGGACAATGAGACGCGGTTGCGCGCTCAAAGATCGCGCCCGCCAAACTGCTCATGTCCCACCTAGCCAAAAAAAAAACCCAAAACGCGAGCTGTCGCCAATGTATTAAGTATCAATTTGGAAAACAAATTAGAGCAGAAGCTCACCGACACTAAATTGGTATCAGTTATTTGATAAATCTAAACCTAATTCGCAAGAGAGCTCCCATCAATTCCGTGTCTAAACTTGTAACAAAAAAGCGAAGCGAAGTCGTTACAGATTTTTTTTTTGAATTAGAACAGGGGTGAAAGAAGTGGTTTCAGATGCACTGCTCTCTAATGAAGCCACTCAATCTACAGCAATTGTAGTAGCTAGAAAATTTTTTCGTGGTTGCATCACTGGTGGAGAAGAACCGAATATTCCAGAAGAGTCAGGCGTACATTACGCTATGAACAAAATCAAGGTTAGTTCGATCAGGTATGACGCGCCGAATTTCCTGTCTCCTCCGTAATGAAGTAGATCGTAAATTCTTTCGTAAGTTGCCGTTTCAATTTTATCGTCCTTGATGACTTTCTACGTCGCCTGGCTATCACAGGGACCTTTCCTTGCTAAACGCCTCCGGCAGTGGTCGCCTTCGTCTCACTCTACTGGGAAGGATGACTTTAGACAAAGCATGCGTCCTGGAGCGTGGGGTCTTGGCACGATGAAATGACATTAGAGTTAGGTCGGGTTGTCTTTGTAGGATGTCTTACGACACTATGCAAAAATCTTCAGAAAAAAACAGGTATTCCAATTGTTCTGACATTTGTTCACCGTAACGTGGTTTCAGAGGTTTTAGTAGGAGCGTACGCGAAGATATGCGGCGTTCCACAGCTTCAAACTTCTCTCCGAGCTGAGCTATCATAACCTTTTATTTTTCGGGCTCTTTCAAAACCACCCTGTTTCTGTTTTGCAGCTAGCTTCTGTGATGTTTTCAAGAGCGAGGTCTTCCACCAAGACATACTGTCCTCTTGTTGTTAAGGTTCCGCAATCGGCGAGGTTCGAGGTGAAGCACTGCTTCTGTCAACTGTGGGTGATGAATGATGACGTTTAGTCAAATTCCCAAAGGCACAGGCTATACTACGAGTTGTGGGTTGGCATATGTGAAGTGCACCCTTTAATAATCGCCGAGACTTTCTACCATTGGTTACTGGGAGCATGCTCGCATTGGGTGCCGCATGGAGTGTACTTTACACATGAGCACTACTGAGTTTGACTTCGAGAAAGTGCCTGCAAGAGCAAAAGCTAGCCTTGGTGTGGGCTTAGCGTTTCCGATGGCGTTGCTAACTGGTTCTCTCGAGAAAGCTGCTAGATACCCTCACCGCAGCAACAAACATTTTGGGCTCTAACTAACTGCACCACAACGCATATCTACATCTGGCAAGGGATTACATATTGTAAGACATGGATTTTGAAGGCACGCTCCGGGATTAGGCACGCCCACCTGCTCCATCTCCGAGTGTAGTAGACAGGTGGAACAGGGTTGATGTCAGCCCCTTTCGTAGTTTAATAATGCGAGACAAAGGTAGTAGAAGCTCGCTCGACCCGCAATCCACACCTTGGCTCACAAGCCCCGCCTCCCGCTGTCGGCTGCCACGCTAGCGCCGCAATAAGAGCGCAATCGCGTTGCGGCACCGTCATCATTGCGAGGATCGTTCGACATCATACCCTTTTGGTGATGCGAGAAAAGGGGTGAGCGCCCCCCCCCATTTTATCGCGGAGCTTGCCTTTAATTTGGAGAACTCTGTTGTGCTTGGCTTACTCACCCAAGTTAGTCGGTTCTGATTATCTCGTCCACTGAAGCGTCATCTAGAAGCAAAAAATCTGTTCATTGAGGTACCAGTTAAGACGAGAGATTACGATAAAGGGTGGATGCGGCATAGAAGTAAATGCATCAGTGGAAGCAGTGGTCAGGGGCCAGAGGATGCGATATGTGATCTTTTTTTGACCTTAGGTGCGCTAGTTGCAGAACGCTGGGCTTGCCAATCCTTCCTGAGCTCCGCCTCCGCCTGAGGCCCGCCTATCAGTAGTTGCCAGCAGCACCGTCGTCCAATTATCATTTTGAGAGGGGATCTCGATTTGAGCGGCCGTATGATATAACTTTTGTGTGGAAAACGTTATCACAAAGCATGGTGTTTGCTAGCATTATGATGGCTATCATGTTAACACGTGCAAACGGCTCCTCACTAGGTTGCTAGATCGTCCTATGCCGGAGTCAACGGGCAGGCAAAAATGCCTTATTTTGCGTGTTCTAGATGGATTTTTCTGCTTCTTTTCGTCTATTGTCGTATTATTCAGCATCCCCACTTTTACTGTTAATCCAACCAATCTCATCGTAATCTCTCGCTTTAAGCTACACACGCCGCCGCGCGCATAACACGTAGGCTTTGATAAACTGGAAAGCCTGTAGGGCGTTCGGACTATCGCTAAAGAACTCAGCAGTTAGTTGCCTCGGAAAATACATTTGCTGACCGGTAATGCTCGTTTTGCTGGAGTCACCGTTTGATACGCGCGGTGGAGTGCGAAGCTGGAGTGGTGTCTGTGAACAGCCGCCATGTGTCTAGTAACAAGATTATTTAACGGTCGAATAACAATCGATGTTGATGATGTTGAAAGAGAAATACCCAGTTCGCATAATAGCATTCCTTCAAACAACCACTGCACGTTCCTGGGAGCTCTGAGGAGAATAGCTGTTCAATGGAGGTGAAAAACAGATAAAATGAAGATGAGGTCATTTGAATGAAACAACATCCATTTTCAAGCAACCTCTATATTCTAACGCAGACGTCATTATAGACTTTGTCAGTTATTAACAATTCCTGTCTCCCACCAGTAATGCTCCCGTCCCATGCTCAGCATCACTTATTGAAAGCAACGCTCACTGCTGCTGGGATGGGCTCTATGAACTTTGTGAAATTTGCGTTTCAAAGCCTCTTATCAGCTCTTATCAGCCATAATCACTTTGGGTCCCCCGATATACACGTTCCCGTACCACTCTCTACATTTTTTCTCGGAGCCACCGCTTCACTGTTGCTGCTGGAACGCGCGCTACGAACTGTGTGAAATTTGCATTCCAAAGCCTCTTATCAGCCTTTATCTCCTTATCACTTTTTGTGCCTCGACAAATACACCGCACTGCTACATCACGTGTTGTAACCAACTTTGCGTCTCGATGTCTCTTATCAGCCCTTATTGGTGTTATCACTTTCATCCCCCACCACACATGTTCCCGTCCCACTCACTACATAATACCCGAAATACAGATAATACCCAGATGGGACTCGAATCCGCAGCTTTTGCTGTCCTGGAAAATGAACTAGCAGTTACGTACCGGGGCACCATTTCATTCAAACTCGGCTTTTCATGGTATACGTACACACCTTTCAGCACTCACACGTATAACGTGTAAGCCGGTTAGCCAATATCGGTAGTGACCCGCAAGGCTGAAAGTTTTAGCAATGATTTTGACTTATTTGTGATTGCTAACTGCTGTTTTACAACACAACATTCTTGTGAATTATTCGCAAGAAGAAGCGGCCGAAAACAGCAGTCACTAATCAAAAACAAGTCAAAATTCATCGCTAAAGCTTTCGGCCTTGCGGTCCACTGCCGATATCGGTTAACCGGCACAACACATTATACGTGTGAGTGCTGAAAGGTGTGGTACGTATACCATGAAAAGCCGAGTTTGAATGAAATGGTGTCCCGGTAGTGTAACTGGAGCTCACTTGCCCGGACAGCAGAAGCTGCGGATTCGAGTCCCATCTGGGGCAAAAGTTTTATTCACAACTCCGCATATTCGTGAAACGTTCACAAGGCGAACTGCAGCCAAAAACACCAGTTAACGATCGAAAACACGCACATTCGTTACTTCTGCGAATGCTCGACTCATGCAGCATGATAAAAATAGTCCTCATGGAAACCCGCCATCTACCTGGTTTTGTTGGCGATTCTTTTTCTAACCTTCGTTGTACTAACCTCGTGCGTTTTTCGTATAGACAGGGGAACGGGCAGATATGAATTATACATACACACTTGCCAATAAACCGGCACACGAAGTATGTTGATTATAAATTAGTGATGTCGTTGGCTGGGCTTATGTCGTTTTGATTGCAGTCATAGTAAGATGTAAATGCTATCTAAGAGTGCTCATTTCAATTAGTGTGGAATCTTTTTCAGAAGTTCGGCAAATTTCCAATGCTGAGTGAAGGTAACTACGACGAGACAGGACCGAGTTTACCTTTCGACTTTACGAGTTTGCTTGCATATTTTAACCGTGACCATGTCGTAACCAACTCGATTGTTCCAAGAGTCGTACCAGGGGATGATCATATCCTTGAGCTACAGGTGAAGTTTTTCTTGACGTATTCACATATTCAAATCAACTCAATTATTTTACTCGAAATATACTACACTTAAAAAATTCAAGACTCTTCAAGAATCGGTTGTATTCATTGCATTCAGAATCGGGTACCATATGGTACAGCACCACCGACGCGTCTTTCATCTTTTTTGTTATAACTTAATTTCTGTTCGCTTTTTTTTCGTGGGGGACTTCAGCTTCTCGCGTTCTATTAGAATGCGCTTCCTAATTTGAGGAGTTTCGTTTTTTGATTCCAAAGTGCCTAAGGCAACGCCATCGAAATGAGCATCGCTCGAAAAACAGTTTTTACTGGGAAATTCAACAGTCTTTTCGC
Source organism: Teladorsagia circumcincta (assembly GCA_002352805.1). Classification (NCBI taxonomy): domain Eukaryota; kingdom Metazoa; phylum Nematoda; class Chromadorea; order Rhabditida; family Trichostrongylidae; genus Teladorsagia; species Teladorsagia circumcincta. The sequence continues at coordinate 199,356 of KZ345020.1, forward strand.
TTTTTTCTGCTGAGGTACTGGGTTGTTCCATTATTTCTGTTCCGATTTCTCTTTCAAATCAATTTTCTCCCTGCCTTATCAGTGTCATTACGAAATATGTTGGGAACGCACCAGGAACTTCAGTCAGGTTGCTTCGGAAGGTCAAGCGCAAGGGATAGTCGCAGGTATTGAAATAATCAACAACCAAGACCAGCGATTTACTTTACGATCTTTGAAGGAGAACCTTGGAAGGAGCGCAGTATACAGAATTAGCGCTGGGTTTGTCCCAAAGTTCGCTGTTGAACGATCACTGAACTACTGGCTGAATAGCGTCGGGAAAGACGATACGAGCCGCAAGGTTCGACTCATGCTGGATCTCCAGTCACTTTCGATGAGAACCCTTGCGCTATGAACCGGAAGTACATCTAGATTGACAGAGCCTATGCTCCAGGGATCGCAACCTAAATGGAATTCGCTGTAGCAGGATGATGCCTCGATAGAAACAGCATACATCGATTGAGCATGACGGGGAGACATGCCTGACCATTTGCGAAAAATTCTCGTGGCCGCAAAGACAGGATTTACCCTAGTCACCAGTGCAAGTGAGTCATGAGCCTACCACGATAACAACGTACGGCACGCCTGGTGATTGCCTGCAGCTGGGACACCACCTCAACCAAAGCTCGAGCACTTTCTCCAAAGGATATTACGCCAGGTTGTAGTTTTCGGCGGGGATCCCGCCCTGAAAGCGAATTCATCTTATGCAAACAAGCGAAGGTAACCATGAAATTATTCCCGAAAGTGGCCGAAGCATTGCGGAGGAACCGTTCCTCTCAAAATCTTGTTCGTCCCAACGAACGCCCGACCTCACAGCAAAGATAGCATGCCACGTTTTGGGAGGGATGGACGCGAGATCGTTTCTATCGCTACTGGCTCTGACTTAATCCATCGTATTGCCTCCTCCCCAGTGCCCTGAAGTAGCAATTACGAGAGAAACAAAAGTCAGTGAATAAACCACCCGAAACGACTTCCCGATTGAATACTCGGGTAGGAGCTGTTTCCCTCTGGTTATGGCTATAGCGAGCGACGCTCGCTAATAAGTTGCCTTACAAGGGAGGTCGTTCAGGGTGTGGGACGCTGTTCCAAAACGGTTCATTGCATGTTGTAGGGGCTCTCACGTGTATTATAGTACTGTGTTTCATTTTCGCTGAGCGGCCCTCTGAAGGCCAAAAAAGGGTCGAGAAAAATTCGTGATGGATGAGCGGTTTTTACTGCTTTGAAAGACTTTTGAGACTTGCAAAAAAGACTAAGTGCACATCGAAGGGTGCTGATGACGGTGATAGCTAAAACAACTCGAAATTTCCTCGATATTGAAGTTCTGTTCAGTGGTAGTGCTGAAAGAGCGGTGGTTTCATAGGGGTCATCGACATCCTGCCTGTCGCAGTGCGTCGGTGGTCAAGTGGATAGCGTGCTGGGCTTGGGTTTGCCCGGTAGTGTGGTTTGGCTCCGCTGCATGCTAAACTCTTGCATTTTTGATTATCACTCCCCAATGGAGTTCCAACTGCTCCAGCGTCAAAACTAACACTGTATTTACGGTAAGTACTATCAATAGCACCTGCAGATGGGATTTTTATCGACATTTGGCGGAATAAGTTTGCCGCGCCATACTGGCGTCAAATGGCGAACACCATATTCGCGATCAGGATCCTAATTGAAACCCATGTGCCAAATTTCAGGGATAACCGAGATTTTGACCTAACTCCGGAGAAGCAGGTTGACCGTGGGCTACAGGTCGTCATCACGCGGCGGGTGATTTGTAAACGAGCGCGGCGCATAAATGAAGCGGAATGCTCTGTTGATTCACGAAATCCAAAGCTCGACTCGTAGAGAAGACTCCAAAACACTTCGCAGTCCTTGATATCGCTTTAGCTATCGAGATGAACCCCTACAGATGGAAGAGCCGTGGACCCAAATACCACGCCTTGATGTAGAGAGGACATTGCCAACTTCAACTTCATGCGTGTCCTGTTGTACATTGCTGGCTTCGGTGTCTGCCATTGCCCATTCATTAGTGGAATATCTCATTGCTAGGGGAGAATAACAACAAAACCGTTTTCAGTTCACTAGCTGGAGGCACCTATGAGCTACTGACTGATCAATGGCCAATTTTCCGGATCTGGTTCGAAATCTCAGTTTTCTCTTAGACTCCAGGATAAGGGATATCGAGTATCCTGATTACGAATATGGCGTTCATTTTTTCCGAAAACCCCAATTTACGTCACTTCGGCGCCACTTGGCGTGACAACTTTTTTCGGTCAGAATCCGGTGAAAATTCGAACGTAAAAATACTGATGTTTTTACAATGAAGATGATATCTATTGTTGGCGTTGGTGCTATTCACATCGAATTTGGAAGCTCCAACCTAAATGCAAAAATTTTGTCATCAAGAGGGATTGAACCTTGGACCATTTTCCCATCATTTTTCGGGGGTTCGCGGGGCCGCTTAGCGAAAACGGACCACGGTTTTGTAGCCCCGCATGAGCTCCTATAGCATGCAGAACACCGTTTCGAAAAAGTTTTCACACCCTGAACGACCTCCCTTGTTAGGCGCTTTGGAATGGGAAAAATGAGATTTTCTAAAATTTGAGAGGGCATTCTCATAGAATTCAACGAGCCAATGGTATGTTTGGTTTCTAGTAGAAAAATGAATGGAAATTAAGGTATAACAAAAACGCAAAAAAAGACGCGGACCGCAACTCCCGCTGCTTTTTTTTGCCTTGGACTGCGTGAATACTCACTCACATCGAACGCAATTGTTGACTGAAGCGACCCGAATAAATGGTTGGTAAAGCAACAAATTTGGAAAGCAGCGAGGTTGCTTATTTTAGCACTATGGTCCAGTTCCAACTTCTTGGGCAGCAACTTCCGGATAATCTCTCCTAACCCATTCGCGACAAGGCAGCCACCGGTGGCCGACTCTAAGGTGCTCACTCAGCACATTGACGCCCGCGCCAATTTTGGCGCATGTCACACATCTGCCATTGAGCATATTGCGTGCGCGCATAATCGGCGATGCACAAATCTCACATGTGGAACATTTTGTGGGTTTCTTTGTGGGACCCACATAGCCGACCCATTGGAAGGGCGCGGGAGCTTTCGTTTTTCTATACTAACCATGAGTTTTTTTTTTCGTTTTGCTTATTATTACGTGTTCCTAGGTTCAATAAATGTTTAGCTTTGTTCCTTAAGTATATTTGTCAGACTTTTTTTTAAATGTAAGCAGGACTTTAACGCCATTTTGGATATTACATACAAGCGGACTGGTGTGAAATCGCACGCAAATTGTGAATTTTTATTTGTCTGGCAACGCCAATCACTTACTCCGCTAGGTCGCTAAGAAGAAAGGTAGTAGAGCACAGCTCGTTCTTGTTCCGTTTCTGTACGCTCGTTCTTGTTCCGTTTCTGTACTGTCTTCCAAAGTACGACGTTGCTGCGTTAAGTGCTGTGAGAGACTGTCCGCTGTGTTTGGCTGAAATATTGCAAGAAAAAAGGCGTTGCAGAAAATATCACTGCCTCATTTGTTCCCAAAAATACCAAAATGTCACTTTAGTTCTTGTTGAGATTGATGAAAAGTGTGCACTATGGACGTGGAGTAGAAAATATTCTGATATTATTGCTTTAATTGCTGAAGAAGCTCAAAGTTTGAAGCGGAAATTGCATGCAACTTTCGCAATTGATGATGACTCGTTCGGTAGGTATGCGAAGTGAAATCTGATGCATTTGACTGTTAAAATTCTAGGCACTGATTAGCTCTTTCAAAGCATCATAAATTTGTTGAAATTGGAGTTGTCGACAAGCCACGTGTTCTTCGGATTCAAGAGAATAACAGAAGTCATATAGTCAAAGATGTACTGGGAACGGTTGATTGGGAAGCGAAATACGGACGTGCATACCCGGCGATGCACGCGGGCGTCAATGTGTTAAGAAATAGCATCCAACAGTGGCTGAGGGGCTTTATGACATTTTATGATTTTTTAACCTATATTTTTTTCTATCTTCTTTTCTGATAGAAGGGTTCTTCTTTTACATAACAACGTGCGCCTAACCTGGGCAGTGTGGATCTTCGTTCACTTGTTTGTTGAAGTCAGTTCCTTTAAATTCGAAATGTGGACTGATACAACTCAGCTTGGCAAACTTGTTCCGTCGAAACCTTTCTATGGGGATTATCGATTGTCAAATGTAGCACTTGTGTTGGGCGGGAGCGCCAAATCGGCACCAAACTGCAACACCTGTCTTTGCCTACTTCCCCGAAATCTTGCATGCAGAATTAGTTAGTGTCCTGATCGTAAATGTGCCATTCAATTCCAGTGTCAACTTCAACTTGCGACAATTTGAGGCTGGTAGAGGCTAGCAACTATTTCGCGTTCGCGCCAAAAACGAGTGTCTCATTCGTGATAAGAATGCCGAACGACTCATGTATGCAAGCTTTCAATGAATTCGTAAAAGCAGGTGCTGGTCATGTCGATGTCATTTTGCCCCACTTTAGCGCCCACATCAGAAGTAACTGCCGTATTCGTAATATGGCAGTCCATAGAAAATGTCTCAGCGGAAGTTTTTTATTTTTACAACTTCTCCCCTGTCACGCGAACAATGATAGCCCACGGGTTGCTTGCATTTGCGGTCGTCTAATTCGACGCTGGTCCGAACGGGTAGACATCTCGCGACAAGTTTTTGCGATGGAATTCGGGAGTTTTGTACCAGTGGCAATTTTTCACAGCCCTATCCGGATAGCTTTCTGCCCTCGAAATGATTAATCGAATAAACATACACTCTACCAGCTTGGCACCGCATGCCATTGCACGCATGATACGGATGGCGTAAGCGAAACTTAGCGGATGGTGGAGCGTGAGGTTCCACCACTAAGCAATAAGTTTGCTCGTGGAATGCGTAGCTGACCATTCCATAGATTGCGTCCATTTTTGTTGAAGCTCATACACTGATACGCGCGGTGGACTGCGGTGTTAAAGAGGTGTCTGTAAACAGCAGCCATGCATTGAATGTCAGGACAGTTAAGCGGTCGAACAATAGTTACTGATGATGTTGCTGTAGAAATACCAAGTATTTATATCGACTTGTTTTGAAGATCCACCACATATTCTCAGAAAGTTTAGGAGTGTAGCGACTGAGTGGTGCTCGATGCTTATGGTAGCATTGCAAATTAGGTAATATCAAAAAATGAGTAGCCTGAAATCTGACTTAAATGGCCCTCCATATCCTGACGCATATTGTTATTATCAGCCGTTACCACTTTTTGTACCCTACCGGATTTGTTTCCGTTCCACCCTCCACATCACTTGTCAGAACCAGCGCCTCACCGCTGTTTCAACACCCGTTGTCAATTTCGTGAAGTTCGCGTTCTGGCGCCTCTTATCAGCTCTTATCAGCTGATATCGCTTTTTGTACCCTACCGGATTTGTTTCCGTTCCACCCTCCACATCACTTGTCAGAACCAGCGCCTCACCGCTGCTGGGACACACGCTGTGAATTTCGTGAAATTCGCGTTTTGGCGCCTCATATCAGCTCTTATCAGCTGATATCGCTTTTTGTACCCTACCAAGTATGTTTCCGTCTCACCTCCCATATCATATCCTGAAATCAGCTCCTGGCGACAGCTGGTACCCGAGCTATGAATTTTCGGTCAAACACAAACACACATACACCAACAGACACACTTAGCCGTTTATATATAGTAGGATTAATAATCATGGTACTAAAAAACCCATAATGAGTTCATGCAGTGATCCCTCTGATGAGTGGGACCCTACTATGCTAATTACCATGAAGTTTTGTTTTTCGTCTCTCAGTAGTTCTGCATGACTGTCACAAAATTCTCTAGGGGATCCGTCTGGAGAGAGCGGTCAGGTGTGAGGTGGATGGACCATGTCTCGAAAAGAACAAAACACACATCATCTGAGCGGAGCCCCGCCTACAGTAGGCGTGGCGTGCATCGAAATGAGCGGTTCTGGCGATCAAGATATCAAATTCATCAACAAGACAACCTCCAGGGATGGGAAGAAAAGGCTAAAGATGTGTGGTTGGCAAGCCATATTAAATTTGGGAGATTCACTTTTAGTGGTGTGGCCTCCCATTTTGCCTTTTTGTTACACCTTGGTTTCTATTCACTTTTCTACATCCGGCTTCGTGCCCATCTCTTCGATTCCGCACTCCTTTCTGCTCTAACCTGCGCCTCAGAGACATGGACTCTGCGCAGACAGGACGAGCATGCGGCCAGCGCGCTGTCGAGAGGACGATGCTCGGAGCAACCCTATACACGTAAGTGCAGAGGGGAATCCGGAGCTCCGAACTATGCTAACGGTCGAAGATCAGGGTCGCTGTCGTTTTCGCAGTGGAATCAGATCAGGCGGTCCGGACGCGATTTTGTGATGACCATTGGACAAGGGCGGATACCGACTAGATCTCTCGGACGTCGAACGAACAGCTGGACGACCGTTGGCTCAATGGTCGGACTTCTTACGCAAGCTCTAAACGAAAAGGTAAGGGACCTAGGGTCCGTGCTATGAGAGTCCACCAGACGGCCGTTCTACGCGACAGGGACGAACGGCCACGTTTTTTTAGCTGCAATTCGATGATCAACGGGACGGCAGGTGATACAGGTGAAACCTCCAGTTGGTATGGCGTTCTCTAAAAAAAAAACAGTGCTTCATGAAACAATTCATAACTCGGTTTGGACAGCTGTCAGAAAACAGATGTAGAAAAAATTGGGGTAGGAAAGCAATGCCGGTTTCCACATGAAGTGGGTGGAAGCCCGCCGACAACGGACAGAGCGGGTCCTGGAGTGGACAGCTTTTCCTACGAACCCTCAATGTCCGCTCCCGAAAATTCTTGGGTGGGGGGCGGCAAAAAGGGGTCAGAGGTCAAAAAGGCAGGTGGGCCAGATGGCAGTGATGGGCGTGGCGTGCACAAAAGTGGGCGGAGTTTGCCGCAGAACTTTACAGCTGGATTCGAAGAGGTCCCAGAGGCTGGGAAAATGGATCGTGTGCAACAGCAACAGGGAGGTAAATTGTTATTCGTAGGTGGCACTGACGTGCACTAATTTGGGTCGACTTTATTTGCCCAAAACTTATGATTCGGTTTCGCGAAGTGCCAGGGACCAAGGGAAAAGGGGGTAGAGGTCGGCGAGGGAAATGTGGCCAACCGATACAGCAGCCTCTGGGCGGGGTTTGCCACAAAAATCCATAATTAGGTCCCAAGCAGTTCCGGAGACCGGAAAAAAGGGGCAGAGGTCAGCGAAGAAAAAGAGGTCATTTGTTATTGGTGGGCGGGACATGCATCAAAGTTGGCGGAATTTGTTGGCAGATTTGTGATACCAATCCTGAAAACCAGGCTGGCACCTGTCTAAGCTGATGATTAATGGCTTTTCGGCAGCAGGAGCGCTATCAACAACGTGACTAGGCGCTGAAGAAGCGCTTCTACAGACCATCAAGGCGGAGGGTTCCTAATCTATTACAACCCTGTCTTGAGAGCCTGGTCAAAGTTGTCAGTCGCACCTTCCATAATCCTTTCCAGTTATCTATACGGCTAACACTAGCCAATAGCTCATCCACCTACCAACCCGAATCAGTGAGAGGAAGCAGCGTTCAATTTTTTTGGAATTCGCCCGTTTTCTCAGAGTCTTCACTGCCGCGCCATTAAGCATCACTGCATTAATATTTTGAAAACTCCCAGTCATTGCAATCGCTGGGTTGAATTTCCATGATATAAAGACTATGCCGTGTGAAGAAAACTGCACTTTCTCCTGCGATACATGGAACACTGATGGATCAGAAGTGTCGATGAGGACGATACTCATCAAATTGTACAACGTTGCAAGTATTCATTCTCTTGAAACAAGTCTCAGTTCAAAGACGGAACACCTCTACGGCAAGATTCCTCAACAGAGGGGAGATTTTCAGAAAATCACAAAAGGGTAAGCTATTATGGAAGAATTCAAGAGAAAAATGGAAATTGCAGAGGTCCCCGATAAATACTCATATCCAATTTGCTTTTAGCAGTCTACCGCTCCCCCTCCTCCTCTCGGCTGTCACAGGGATCGTAAAAGTTGTGATGAGTAGGGAGGCGGACCCTAAAGCTCATCGAGATGTGATTCTGTATAGAATGTGCTAGCTTCTGTAATCCATCTTGAAACAACCTAAACTCAGCTTGAATATTCGTGGAACTTTTGTTTTACCAGTAGTCTTGTTATCATGCACAGATTCTATTGGAGATTCTTCCGTGGTGATCTATGGTTTGCTTGCAAATACACGCGACTGCTACAACACAAATCTAATGTGCTGGCAGCTCTTATTATCTTCATGTTGGAAAAATGGTTCAAAGGGGATGAACTGTTCCGATATGGCTTTGCACTAGAACGAATCGTTTAAGCTGTACAGCAATCACCTACTAAATTGTGGGAGCACAAAACAAAAGTAGTTTCGCTGTTGAGTTCCTTTTGCATGTGCCAGCACTATATTTCCGCCTTTATTTCTGATGGGCTGCCTTTCATCGTAAACTCCGCCTTTTCAAAAGGAGCTTTGCATATAGGCCTGTGTGTTCCTGTGGCTAGCGATGCCATTATTGTTCTTATTGTGAGATCGAAAACCGCTCAACAAAATATTATAATACGACGAGAGGCAGCCCATCAGAAATCAGAGCGGAATTATAGTGCATGGCACACACAAAAAGTACTCAACAGCAAAAGTACTTGTGATTTATGCTCCCGAAATTCGAACAGGTGATTGCTGCACAGCTTACACAAGTTCGTATTGCTATCAAATTTACAGGGACAAAGCATCATGAGCATATTGAAACCCAGAAAATATCCTGAAGGTCAAAAATGCACACATAGGTCAATGACTTTGTATGAGTTTTGCTGGAAATTTCATTTTGAATTACTTGATGTACCACTTCACACAATTCTACATCATACAAGCCGAGAGAGTTGAACTTGACGGTTATCTCTATATCTGTGGTAGCAATGTTGTTATTGTATTATTTGAACGTGGTCGATTATGCGTTTTAATGGTGGGGCATAAATATGGTGACAAAGTAATTGTGGCCCAGGTAGAACAGAAGAAGTCGAAACAGGATCTAAGTCTAGCAACGTATGACCATATCTTTCCAAACAAATGTTAGCACTAATAATCAAAAATGACCGCTTATGAACTTGAGAATTGAAGAATGAACTCCACCGAAAGTGGCCTATGCCCGCATGACATCTTGAATCTTCAGTCCATACTTCTCGAAGAGTACGATGTTAGCGATCAATTCAAACCGTGTTGTTTCGTGCACTTTTCAGGCTTCGATACAGACAATAAAAAAATAATCCGCCGCAACGTTCTGGCTGACCAATCTTTATACAGCCCAAGGTCGGACAGATGGGCTCTGCAGCTGACTCTCACGAAATGAAACATGGGCCGGTTTACCGCCTTGATAGAGAATCCTATCGTTATGAGCGGTGAAGGTGGCAAGTGCTTTCTTCAAAATGCTATCTTGGATAGCATACGACACAAGACTTTACTCTCACACAGGCAAACCGACTGAATGAAAAAATCGCGGCTGCCCACTTCATTTCACCGCTGAGCTAGAAAAATCTATTTGATTTGCAGTGCTCCTGCTCTGCTGATTCCTTCGGAACTCTTAGTGATCACCGTGAGTTTACTCGAGTGAAGGCGTGATCCTCCATAAAAATATCGAGGAAGTTTTCTCGACAGTGTACACATAAACTCCCTTCGCAGCCCACGCTCCAAGCTCTGGAGCCGTATGCAACAAGTTCCGCAGGTCTGAGGGTATAAAGCCCCTCAGTCGTATGCACCAAGACCCAACGCCCGCTAGGGGACATATCCCCTCAGTCGTATGCAACAAGCCCCGCAGGTCTGAGGATATACAGGGTGCGGCATAATTATGGTGACAAGTTTGAACTACAGCACATGCACTTACTACACAACAAGCAGGGCTCATGACTAGGCCTTCGGATTCGCCTTCGCCTTTTGTATACGAGTCTATGATTTCATGGGTTCACGATTTTTATTTGATGAATGGCAACACTTAATCCGAAACCATTGGGATTTCCAGTCTCGCGCGCTGCCTGGTGAATTCTTTCCGAGATGTGTTGTCTCCAGAGGCTGCATCGCCAGACTGGCATACGACATTCAATTGCAGTACACATAATGACCTTTCGCATAGATGTCAACCGGTTACGGAATTCAAAGGGTTTTCTTAGAATATTGTCAAAATGCGTATCCACCTCTATTCAATGAGCACCATGATGAAATTGACCACAAATTCAACAGTATCAAGATAAACGGTGGGATAGGTACTGCATAGGAAGCATGGGATATAAGCTTACAAATACCATGAACGACAAGCTCCCTCATATAGGGAGGGGAGGAGCAGAGCTAAAAATATCGAGGGCTTGGGGCGCAGGCCGCTATTGAAGCCCATGTGTGCATCGTCGAGAAAACCTTCGATATTTTTCATAGACGATCATGTCTTCACTCGAGTAAACTCAGGGTTGGTTACTAGGAGTTCCGAAGAAACTAGCAGAGCAGGAACAATAGAAATCAAATACATCTTTTCAGCTCAGCGATGAATTGAACCTGGGTAGCCGCGATTTCTCCATCCCAGTTGGTTTTCGCCTGTGTGAGAGAAATCTTAATTCAAATGCTATCCAAGACAGCGTTTTGAAGTGAGCTCTTGTCTCCTTCACCATTCATAACGGCAGAATCCTCAAGCAAGGCGGTAAGCCGGCTCATGTATGAATTTTGTGAAAGTCTGCTGCAGAGCTGATTGGTCCGACCATGGGTTGCACAAAGAGTGGCCAGCCAATACCTCCAATTTGAATGTGGCGGATTACGTTTTGTGTTGGGTACTGAAGCTTAAGAAGGGCGCGAAACAACGCAGTTTGAATGGATCCCTAACAGCTGCTTTTCGAAAGGTATGAAACGAAGATTTGAAAGATGTCATGCGGGCTAGGGCTCATTTCTGTTAAGTACGTTAGAAGAAAATTGCCAAGTTCGTAGTCGGCCATTTTTGATAATAAATGCTAAAATTTGTTGGGAGGGATATGGCTACGCGTTGCTGTACTAGAGTTCCCATTTCGACCTTTCTGGTTCGAACTGGTCCACAATTACTTTGTCACCATATTTATGCCGCACCCTGTACATCCCCTCGGAGCTTGTTGCATACGACTAAGACAACGGCGGGTATGAATCTTCCTACTCTCGACTAGAGGGATTCGTTCCCTCGACGGCTTCGGTCGGTTGGACTGTCGACGCGTTAACGTCGCGGTCGAGCTGACCTCGGGATTTTGGTGAGGAAATCCCCATACGGAGCAACCCTGCCAGTTGAGTCCTTCTTCTTCTTTGTGACGCTTACTTATAGGATAATTTCTACTGAGCGTTTAATCTTTCAAAGCACTTTGATTTTGCGATATTGTCGCTTCGAGAAAAACGGCTCCTATAGAAGAAAACCTTCAATGCATTCGCTCATAATCAGCACATCATCGCATTTCGTAGTATACATAGATGCGTATCTCTCTTTCGAGAGCTCTTTCGTAGTTCCTTCGAATTCGAGATTCGAAATCGGCGGAATCTTCTCAAAGAAGCCAATTCTTACCTTGTGCTTCACCTCCTTTCACCCTTAAAGCCACAGTCAGGCTCAGTGGACCAAACCAAGCGCTTTTGTCGTTTCTGTGCATGGCTACGCACCGACAAAGACGTTGCCGTGCTCAGAATCGCGAACGGAGCCGTAATAAGGCCCCAGGGCATGTATTTACCGCTCCCGCCGCCTATCCCTGCTCCCTCCGCCCACTTTCCGAGTTTGCATGGCCGGCATAACGAGTGAAATCAGCTAAGATGATTGCCGTATCAAGCGAAGGAATAGCTGGCATATCCGGAAAACTCGTTTGGACGTGCTCCTCTCCCAGGCTGGCCTTCCACTGCCGGGGGAGCGAGCCTTTCGTTTTCGGCCTTTTCGACGATTTATTTTCGTTTTCTTCATTGTCGTTCCATTTCCCATCTCTATAGTCAGTTTCAATAACCATAATGCCCAAACACGAGCCTGACTTTTGCCTTTAAAATTTATCCGGAGGAATTTGCTCCGTATGGGGATTTCCTCACCAAAATCCCGAGGTCAGCTCGACCACGACGTTAACGCCTCGACAGTCCAACTGACCGAAGCCGTCGAGGGGATGAATCTCCCTAGTCGAGTGTAGGGGGATTCATACCCGCCGTTGTCTTAATCGTATGCAGCAAGCCCCGAGGGGATGTATACCCTCAGACCTGCGGGTCTTGTTGCATACGACTGAGGGGATATGTCCTCCGGCGGGGGATCGGGTCTTGTTGCACACGACTGAGGGTATATGTCCCCCGGCGGGCGTCGGGTCTTAGTGCATACGACTGAGAGGATTCATACCATCAGACCTGCGGAACTTGTTGCATATGGCTACAGAGCTAAAACATCGAAGGCTTGGTTCGTGGGCTGCCAAGGGAGTTCAGGTGTACACTGTCGAGAAAACTTCTTCGATATTTTTGTGGAGGATCACGCCTTCACTCGAGTAAACTCGCGGTGATCACTAAGAGTTCCGAAGGAATCAGCAGAGCAGGAGCACTGCAAATCAAATACATCTTTCTGGCTCAGCGATGAAATGAAGCGGGCGGCCGTCGGTTTCAGTTGGTTTGCCTGTGTGGGAGTAAAATCTCGTGTCGAATGCTATCCAAGATAGCATTTTGAAGAGAGCACTTGTCACCTCTACCGCTCATAACGATTAAATCCTCTATCAAGGCGGTAAACCGGCCCATGTTTTAATTCGTGAGAGTCGGCTGTGCAATTGCAACGCACTCGGCTTGTATGATGTAGAACTGTGTGAAGTGGTACATCAAGTAATCCAAAATGATATTTCCAGCAAAAGTCATACAAATTCATTGACCTATGTTTGCATTTTTAACCTTCAGGATATTTTCTGGTTTTCAATGTGCTCATGATGCTTTGTCCCTGTAAATTTGATAGCTTCAGAGACGATGAAGTGATTTCCACAACAGAAATGTTGAACAAACCGTTTTTAATAGAGTTCCGGCCACTACTGCATACAAGATGAATTTCCTCTCCGATGCGCTTCAGCGCGAGGCGAGGGAAACTGTAAAGCAGTTTGAAGTATCAGTCGCACTTACCCGCATCGCTCATTTGGAAGAAAATTATGAAAACTTGCAGGCTCTTGTAAGCCACATGGTACGCAGAATTCAAAGAGCTCGTGCAGAGAGCGAACGCTTGGAGCAGCCAGAAAATATTTGGAAGAATTGTCGTCAATTGTATCTCAGCTTCAACTAAAAGGCGAGAAAGTTGACATTTGCAAGATCAGCTCCTTGGAAAATTCACGAAAGGAATACAGCGTCATGTTTCACAAACGAAGGAGCAGACGACAATTGAAGCACTACCACGCTTCTCTTCTGTGCGAAGAAATAGGTTAGGACAGGACTCAAGCTTGTACCCGCGTCGAGGAAACGCATAACTAGAGGTGGAAGCAAGAACCCGCAATAGACATGAGGAATCCCCGTGTAGGATGGAGAGTCATACCATCTTCGGGACGTCAAGACTCCCGCTTCTAATGTGAAAAAACAGACCATGCAGAGAAAGATTGCAGCGAAGTGGTTACACTTGAAGAGCGGCTGACATTCATGCGCACACAAAATCTTTGCTTCAGCTGTGGGTCTGCAGAACACTGGACAGTATTAGCAAACGAGGTTCTGCATTGTTGTAGACGCCACGGTGATCTACCTCTCTTCGCCAGCAACTCCATTCGTCTTCAAAAAAGGCAATCTTAAGGCAGAAATCTCAGAGACCGCCGCCAACGTCGAATAAGGCCGCTTCAAAGCCCAAGATTCAAAGTCGTCAATTGCATGGTTCGAAGTTATCAGCCACTCTAAGATGGATACTGTGGTATCGCAGCCTCATCAAAGCGTGGATGAGATTCCAAAAGCAGCTGCGATCGTCAGCCTTCAACAACAAGCTGACGTTCATATCCTTGTAGGACAGGCACAAGTTCTGATCTCAGAGGATCAGGCTCTCGAATCTGTCATGTATTGTTCGATATTCGAGCTGTCCGCTCATTCATCTGTAGGAGTTAGCTGATCGTCTATAGCGGTGGAATCCCAGCTCGACTAAGCTGACGATCAACACATGCGGCTCAATGCAGCTTCTAAAACAAACTTGTGGATGCAGATGTGGGATTCTACCGGAAGTCTTACAGAATAGCGGTTACGAACATTGACACACTCACGGAGTCAGTACCACTTGTGAGACGCAGTCTCAGTCCGGAGGATAGATGGTTCCTGTACAACAACAATATCCCTTGTCCTTGTCCCGGATGGGGCTTGGACCCCGAGTTTTACTTGAACGTGATGACTTTTACACCTTCCTTGAAGAAGGCTTTGCGGAACAGAAGTTCCTGACTTTAGGACTGACTCATTCCTTCCGAGCTAGCATATCTCGCGTCCCGATGTGAGACAGCCTCAAAAATAATAAGTATAGAGGAGCCACATCTCTCTACGCAGAAGTCCTCTATGTCCAGTACTATTCGGGACTCTCAAACCTGAAAACAATTCTGTACGTTTGAATCCACAGGGGTTCATGAGTTTATGGGACCATGAGTCGAAGAAATCACCATGAAATCATGAATCAAATGCTAGCCAACCAAGTCTGGGAAACACTCCAGCGAAGGGGAAGGTATTCTGGAAAGAAGATGCGAAAGCACTACCACCCATTAAAGCAGTCGCTGTGGGAGGGCTACAGACAATGCTAGTCCAATTGCGAGGGAGCCCATCACGTTGCAGCGATACAATGTTACAATCATGAGCCAGTACGATCAGAAAACCATTGAGAAAGTGGACGAGGACTGCAAAGGGGGCCAATCGTTCACTACTTTTCATCATGCTGTTCTCACTCCTCAATCAGGCTACAAAACAAAGAGTGGTCTCCGATGCTTCTGTCCATTTTGAAGGAAAGCTATCCCTCGATGACGTTCTCTATCCAGGACCGCTCATACTGCCAAGAATCTGAGATATACTACTAAGCTCTCAACTTGAACTCGTTGCGATTATCAGTGATGTCGAAAGAGCATTTTCACAAGTTCACCTGCTCTCGTAAGATATAGACGCCGCAAAATTTCTTTGTATGCGCGACATCACTCAAGCGTTGACTCCGGCCAATATGGTCGTCTATAGGTTTACGAGCGTGACGGTTAGAGTTAACTATTCATCGTTTCTCTTTCTCTTACAACAAAACATCGCCCGGGAACATGCTTGAAGGATTCCAGATTGGTAAGTAAAATAAACAACACCGACGTGGACAATATCATTGTAACGGCATCATCCGAAAAAGAAGCGTTGCAATTCTATATGGATTTCAAGCAACTTTTCAACAATCTCCGAATGCACTTACGAAAGTTCAGCTAAAACGATAATTTTCTGGGTACACCGAAACAATTATAAATGAATGAGCTTTTTCTAACGTGCTAACGTGTCACTATCGAAATACTTCAGAGATGTTAACGAAGAGGTCTTTTTCAGAACAATTAGCTTCGATATACATATAATCCATTAGGGCTGCTTACACCTCTCACTCCTCGAGAGAAGCAGTTTCTACAACAGCACTGGAAATTCGGCCACGATTGGCACACTCCACTGTCCAACAATCACCAGGAAGAGTGGAAGAAAATCACTGAAGGAGCAAACGAAAAGTGCACCGTTCTCACTTTGAACGGAAGATTGTTAGTTATTGACAAGGAACACACACTCATAAGACTTGTTCCACCAGCTGTCGCATTCCGGGATTGAAAAGCGTTGCCTCAACTGCTTCTAATTCCAAGCAGTCGTACATCTTATTTTATGGAATCGTATCTCCCATGGGGTCATGCTCGTCCAACCATTATCTATCTCGAACCTTATCGGTCGATAATGCGATGGAGCGAATCCACGTTTTTCCACCGCGACTCCCTCTGCACGTCGTTTGCAGAGGGGTTCGTTCAAGGGAAGTGGTCACGATAAATCCTACGGGCACGGTAGGGGAAGAAAGGTACTGGATTGGGTAGGGGTCCTATCTTGTTAGACAACAGGCAGTGTCTCACTGATAGAGGCGCCTCATCAACGGCGTTATAAGGCGCCAAAATCCACTCCCGGTGGACAAAAACATTTCCTCATCGACGTTGAAGAGGTTGCAATGGCGGCGTGCTGGACATGATACCGTTATCGCTATCGCCCAATTTTCATCCTGAAGTACACCTAATTACAAGCAGCTGTATCATCTAATGTCATTGGATCGTATCGCCTATGGGGTTATGCTCGTCCAACCATTATCTATCCTGACCCTATAGGTTGGTAATTGGATGAAGCGAACCGCAGAGGGGGTGAAGCGGTATGCTTCGGGAACAAATGAACTCACAGTTCCAGTCAAGACGCGTGCATCCGTCCTACCAGCAATATGTAAGTTAGTAGAAAGGAGATATGTCTCAGATGGAAGGGGTTACGATTGGCATGCGTTGAATACTAATACTATATTAGGTTGGTCCATAAGTCTGGAAACGAATTACATTTGATGCTAGAAATTTTTTTGGAGGTGTCCGAAAAATCCGCAACATTTTTTGCTGAGGTAGCACCCTCTTTCGCAATTCCAGCCAACCGACCAGCTGTTGTCTTGCTACTTGTTACAGCTATTACACCAATTTTGCGAGCTTTTCGTAACCTTATTTTAGCAAGTGCGCTTGGAATTCTCACCACACTGAGGAATACCCAAACGATGGACGAGCGCACACTCTCAAATCACGGTGCACCGATGTTGCACTCTGGTCAGCGCTAATTTTTTATATGAAGATGGTCTACCCTCAAAGCAACAGTGTCACGAGGGTTCTAAAAATTTGATGCTAATGGTGGGGGATGATGCGCTAGCTCTAGCCAAGCATACACGAATAGAAACTGAACAGAAAACTAACCTTCAAATTCCGCTAAAACGGGTAGAATCACCGACGGCGGGGAGGGGTGCGTACGGGCACTGTACGCACCCCCCTTTGCCGTCGTGGAGAGTGCGAGGTTGGATGCGCAGGTATTTGCGTATTAGTTTCGAGGCACCGGCCTAATTTAGGTCGATCCTTTAAAGCAACTTGCGACTACTTGACCTTGCGGAAGCAGTATGGTTTTACTGGGGTTGCTCGCAATCACCTGATAACGCATTGCGCCCTAATGGCAATCGCGGGCAAATAGCAAGACACTGCAGCTACTTGTGAGCAATCACGATTGGGGCGCAAGCATTTGGACAGCTCGTCCACCCCGCTCCTCTCTTCATTTCTGAGCCGTGGAAGGTGATCCCCGGTTTTGAGGCCTCGTCGGCCTTTTCCCTCCCCGTTTTTTCATCATCAGTCAACTTTCTACCTACAACTTCGTTACCGACCGCATAACTCCTCGAACCCGTCCTGACACTGTTGCTTTAAACACCCCGTGAGTGGCAATCACAATGCTTTATCTGACGCTCTTGAGAAGGGATCTGAATGGACCATCGATCATTGACCAGGGCAATTTGATGCGAACAGCTGGCGGGACCAAGACATCTCCGCAGACTTGTAATGATCCAGGAATACGGTTTGGATCTAACAAGCCTTGAGCTCGAGTCAGTTCCAAACACGATCTGAGGTCATCATGTTACTGCCACTACTCACTATGGTTTATTCGATTGACTATTCATCACGTTTGCCGATGATAAGGAGTGGGTACAGTGCGCCAACAATAAACAAGCGGCAGTGGTCTAGCTCAAACGCTTTGGGAGTTCTGACTGCTAGGCTTCATGCTTGTCCAAGTCAGGCCTTCTCGGATTTTTAACGGAACACGAGCGGAGTTGTGCTCTGGAAACCGGTACATTTTGGTGTTGCAGTCAGTGCTGAAGTCAGCCATCCACAGCTTGATTGCAGTGTTTTAGTACGGAAGAAATTCAAGCTCAAGTCTACATCCTTCCATATAGTCCTGACCTCGTGCTAACGCATGACCACCTGCTTCTCTCTCGAAACCACATTCTGGAGGAATAAAATACGTTCCAGCCATCATGATGTCAGAATCAACATACAATCTTTCTTCGATCAGCATTTGATGCAGTTCCACAAGAGAGACATCGAACAGCTTCTATTACGGTGGTAGATATTGATGGTGTGTATTATGTTGGACGATTGGAACAAAATGATAATAAAAATATCAAGATCAAAATTCAGCCATTTTGCTGCAAATTAGGGACCAACCCAATAATGTTCACTCGAAATACCATGCAGAAGTAGTGGACTCCAAGCGATGCGCCCACCTTGGGTGACGTATAGACGAAAAATGCGCATCTATCAACGTATCCCCATTTCTTCCAGAAGTTGCTTAAGGTAACCATTTTTCTGGTCTCACCAAGGGTGTAGAAAGCTGTGGGAATATCGGATGTGGATATCTTGCTCCTAGTGGTAGCTGTCTTTTTTATCGAATTTTCCGAATTTTCCTTATACCGCAGGACAACAAAGTTTGAGAAGTTTTCAAATGTTCTCATTGGAAGGAGCAAGTGTAGTTAGAGATCACCACCATATCCAAACTGAGTAATGCAGTCGGCAAGCAGATAATGATATATCAGCTCACTACTCCTCTCACCTGTGACGGACTACGAACCACCAAGTCTCTTCTTCCCACCAACTCCCACTTTCATCGTCTTTCAACTCCGACGGCCCGCAAGTAGCTATTTGGCTCACGAGGTATTTCAAGACCTTCTTTGTGAACAGAGGACCTGTACCTCTCATCTACTCTCTTGAAACGGACAGTGCGTGTGAAACGGCAGAAGGCAAAGTGAACTGCGTATGCACCGATTTCAGAACTCTTATTGCACCTGAAGGGAATTTGGCAAAACTGTTAAAGTGGCAACCGACTCTGCCTGCACTGTGCCTAACTCCATCATGGAAGGTTACACTGTCCCCAAGGCGCAAATGCACGAATAAAGCGCAATAGGTATGGGAACTACACTATGGCCACGAAAACGTGCGACAAAGAGCCTTTCACAGTCCTATGTCGGCGAGAGGAATCAACTGCAACTCCTCGCTTCACAACAAATCGGCGAAAGTGAAGAGAAATTTGCGAGGTTCCCTATGGAAGTACTGAAACGAAACTTTCAAAGTTGTCGGGATTTCAATGGGTTCGTACAATTCACGGATTCACTATAAGATCATCAGGGATGAAAGCACGACAGCGCTTTCACCTCTTACCTTTACCCCAATAGTGAGTACGACGAATTATATTGCTGGATTTTGGACACATTTATGACGTCAGGCTCCACCGGTATAAGACTGTTATCGAAGCCTCGTCATACTTATGGTGGAGTAACTACGGTGGTGTGCAAAACTAAGGGACGAAAGATATCAGGTGGCATAACTTTTCAACAATTTAGTGAAACTGGATGAAACTATGCTGTCATGATGCTAACGGTCTTCTAGTTATGCAATATGTAATGGATCTTATACATCGCGCGGTACGCCCGAACCGGAGCCTAAAGGGACCGACCACCTAGTACGAAGGGTTGGCGGAACAGAAGAAGAAGGAGTTTACTGACCACGGCGGAGGCTTTGTGGATTATAGTGGTGTGCTTGATTACGCAAGTGTCATAGATTGCACCAGCATGACTCCACGCAAGGAAGAATTACTGGGAAACTGAAAGAGGGAAGATGTGTTCAGGAGGTTGGTGTTGCTCACAGCATTGTTTTGTGCGTATGGGGAGCAATTTAGACCACACCCACTGCTGCCTATAGAGGAGGAAATAATGAATCGCGAACACCTGCAACAGCAGGTGATTGCTACGCTTTGCAACAGGCAAGAGTAAATCTACGTCAGTCGCAGACTGCAGTTGCGAAAACATCTATCAGGATTATAAGGCATGTAATCCAGGCTTGAACAGCGCCACAGTGAACGCGTAGGCATGGCCTCTTTGACTCACTGGTGTATCTGGTGTTCCTTCGAAACCAACGCATTGGCGGGAACATTTTCTAGGCCTCGGGACATTAGCGATGGACCACCGGTTTGGTAGTTCGCGTTCTCATCTCAGTAAAAGCAACTGAGTGTGAATGGTGATTTTGAACTTGTCGCACGTGGCGAGAATAGGATCACGCGATGCACCGCGGACCAACGTTAAACATGATTGTTTGGATAGTCCATTCGATATGGTGTGGGGAGGCATAAATCTGCAAGTGCGTACCAAACTCCCAACTCCTGATCGCGGAATGCTTTGTGATCTACGATTGTGGCGCTGCACTCCTCACTTATGTGCATATTTTCGAGGATGTCTTTAACCGCAACTTACTTCGTTTGGAGGACAAGGTGTGAAAACATTGAGCAGCCCAGGCGGAAAACTCTAGGAAAGCGAGGATGTCCGGCGATTGGTGAAGTCCGCCTGCCCCCCCCCCCCCAAACAAATTCTATGGAGCACGAATGGCGTGCATTCAGGAGAGCTATAGCAGTGCATCCCCGTGCACCAGCAACTGTCCAGCAGTTGTCGACCGTGGTTTTTGAGGAATGGACCGCTTCTCTGCAAGAACTCCTAACCAACCTTGTGACCAGGATTGAAGAACGAGGCAGAGCATGTTTTGCAGTCTGTATTATTCAGACACCCCATCAAGAACCAGCTCCTCCCTTTTGAATGTGTACCATAGTTGGAGTACCCTCACCCATCGACCGCTTCGGACTGAGTATTTAGGAAAATGTTCTTTCTAATCGTTCCGGTAAGCTTTTCTGCCAGTACCTCTCGGCACTATAGAACAACATTTACCACTATGTGTGGGCCAAATTTGATCGACCTAGGTTAGCTAGCAACCGGATGTCACGTGAGAATTACTTCCGTTCCTGTGTTTTGCACACCACTGTAGTAGGAACAAAGACGATTTAAAAAGTACCTCTTAAGATAAGTCAAGATTCCCACGCATCATTATAAGGGCCATAGCACTACCTTTTTTCCATATCTACCCTTAGCTCATTTCTACCGAAGAAGGGACAGAAAAACTCCTCTGGAACTTTCTTATTCCTTCGACCCAATCTTTTTTTTTACAGTAGTTCCGCTCAGCCATGGATAGGCTGAAGAAGATGTAATCAGCCACCGGCAAACAAAAGTCGGCACCGTAATAGCAACAGAGCCAAAGGCATCTTCGCGAGCCGAAGCAACAGTGCAGCACAAGCAAGCAAATCTTACAGCAAAATCAGTGGCACAAGCAGTGTTCATATTTGCCTCCACCGATACGTAAGAACGGGACACTTTATCGCCATCCTCGCTAGCAGAAAAAAGAGCTATTCCACCTAAAGAGGACTGCGACATATTCTTGGACATATTGCAATGGTATGTCTGCAGTGAGGCAGAACCATTATGCAGCTCGCAGCAAGCACTGTCTCCGACCGTCACAGTGAAATCACTTGAAGAATTCACGCAATACCTCGAGTATCATTAGAACTAAGAAATCGCAAGGGTCTCTGTGCCCATGGAAGACAATCAGCGGCCCACTTGGCTCAATGGAAGGACACCCACCAACATTAGCGGTGTTTTGCACACACAACTAGCGAGTTGAATTCCAAGACGGTGAAGGCGCGCGATCAAGTGCTCCTGTGGAGCCCCCCCCCCAAGAAAAAAGGAGAGGATTTAACATCAGATGGAAGAAATCAAGCGAGAGCCCAGGGAGGAGAGGCACTGCTCGAAGTGAGGGATTCATACGAAAAATCCGACAGGAGGGGGAACGGTTGGATGAGCATGGATGATCGACGATCTGAAGAAAGAGGAACGCTCTTCAAGCAAAAGTGGACCGAACTCAAGCAATGATGCAAGACTTGTAAAGATTTGGCGACTTTATAGCGACTTGAAAGAGCCAAGGCCGTACTCAGTCGCCGTGGAAGAGAGCCTCATAGCTCCGGACACATGACGAGGTGAGGACGAGCCGCTATTCGCACAACAGCGGGCGTGAGCAGAACAGATATCGAGGAAGACGAGGCGGAATATGTGGAGGAAGGCGAGCCAGCTAATGAGATCGACGAACTCCCATCACGGAACTAACAAAGCGCCCCATCAACTCCATGAACAGAGGCAGACAACTGTCTTCTCTGCCGGGAGTGTGGAGACTTCTCTCCGTGATCTGCGATTGCAGTCTTGCTACTGTTTTATTTAGACGTGATCGATTATGTATTTTATTGGTTATTCTTTGATGCATTTGTTCGTGTGACTCATTCTGTCAGTTGAAATCGTTATCTGTTGGCTGATCGGATATGAGTAATGTAACCAGCAGCTTGCCCCGCCCATCATTTACTACATATAAGGAGGGCATATTTCTATAGACTCAGTTCTTCTCCACCGCACCTGTCTTCAATATCCACTTGTATATAATAAAGCTTATTGCTAGGAAGCACTGCCTAGAAACTGAGCCGCCGGCATAGAATTATATTGAAAAATATATTATATTAGAATTAGAAATATTGCGCAGGGGAGGGGGGGGGTGAGCAATAAAAAAGACATCTTATCTCCTCACTCGAATGGATTCACATTTTACTCAATTCAACCCAAATGCTCCAACATAGAATTGGAGAGCACATTAAGTTCTATCAGAAAATCTTTATAATGGTCATCTGCGTGAATGGCATCAAAAAATTGGTCCCGAAAACATGGTGCGCTGATCGAGCTCGATGGGGTCCTCGACAGATCGAGTGCCATTACGGAAAGGCGGGTTTTGAGGGGTATGCATATTTGAAGCTAATGTCCCTGAAAATCTAGCCAACATTGAATCGATTCAGGAAGTCACGTGAGAGCTTCTGGCTGAAACAGTTACGGTAGGCCTCCTTTAGTTCGACGACGATGTCAGATGACGTCATATTCTGAAGACCGTGAGAGAAGTTAAGGGAGGGGGTGGCGGCTGCGTCTACGTATGAAGGGACATTTGAGGATCACTCAGCTGAGAAACTCCCTTCAAATTACGCAAGCTCTGCTAAGAAAAAAGGGTCGAATTGTGATATGAGAAAAAAGTCTCTTTTTTGCACCGCGCCCCTGTATATCATAGGCATCCTCATTACATTATAATTAATCGATACATATCAAAACTTTTCTGTGCTTCAACGTCTGGTTCGTACATTGATGCGCAACAAATGTTAATCACTCTTGAAATTCAAGCGTATTTTCAGCTGAACCCTTTCTTGGATGCTCACATTACAATTACAGTTATAGCCGTTGTTGTACGGCACTAATTACTTCAGCTTACCAGGAATGAAAGATGGGTCGAAGTGGCCATATGAAATAAGACCCACACCGTTGGATGTGACTTTGAACGCTGAACTCGAATCTGCTCTCCGAATGTGCCAAACGATTTTCTGTACAAAGTTATGAATCAAAATAGTGCAGTGGTAGTGGTCCTGGCTTACGGGTAGAGGTGGTATTCGACTCCTTGACGTGTTTTCCGTTTTGCTTTCGCGACAACATTATTTAGAAAGCCTCCCGCCTATGTTTCTTGATCAACGCTTGCCTGTAGTTGCCCGTACAAGAGTTGGCGAGGAGTTCCAAACAAGTTTGGGCGCTACTTGCTAATGACTGCACATGGAGCGCACAGGACTCTTGCAAGACGTTTTTGCAGCAAACAGGTGTGGTATTTGTGTTCTGGAGCTGAGAATACCTCCAGAGGCAAACTTGTAGCCAAATCTGAGATTTTGGTCTAAATTCGAAAAAAAGGGTGGCCCATCCATTTATTCATCCATCAACCTATCATCGAAACCTAGCCTCGGGACGAAATAAGTTCAAATGAATTTTCTGAACAATGTGTTTGAGAAAAATGTCTGGAATTTTTGCTTGCATGATTCCCGCTCCCATATGGTATTATTTTCAAATTCAAAGGGTGGTCGTCATCGAAGAGAGGTCGTCCCTGGGCCTACCCGCTAGGGGATGTTGTAGAAGTGACTCGTCCACTTTGTCAAAGTTTTGTCAATTCTCGATTTTTCTAGAGATTGGTCCCGGCTGTAACTTGACACCCTGAATACAGGTATCACTTTCGTTTCGCTGAGAAACGGATGAATCACGCGCTACGGATTCTGGCGCGTCCCAACCCTATCTAGCGGCGCGCAAGTTGGGATAAAGATATGATGAGCAATGATCTCAAACGGGTCAGTAAAAAGTGGTACGACTCCTGTTTCTTCGCACCTAATTAACGATGCCTCGCTCCTAGGTGCGAGGCAGCCCTAATTGAGTGCGAAAACTCAGAGGTCATGATGCCACCTTCACAGCCGTATTGACTGAATAAAAAGCCATTACTGCACAGGAAGTCAACAATGTGGAATGAAAAATGCCACTCTGGATAAAGATACAGTTCACAATACCTGGAACCATGGCCAGCCGTGACGCTCGCACTTTTTCAAAACTTTGGCCCACCTCCTTTAGGGGACCTTTATGCGACCCCCACCACGTCATGAGACTCAGGAGGCTCCCCTTTCACGAACGCCCTTCTCTACGACCACCCCTCTCCCTACCCCGGCCATCATGGTTGCTTCCGTTACTTAGTTCTGATACCAGTAGAACGGCCCAACTCCAACCACTTTTCCCTTCAACACGGTAGAACGGCGGGGCGGGGGGCGGGGTAGTAGTGGAGCAGAGACACGGCGATTTTTCTCTAGTCTTTGCCAACCTAGTATAGATTTATTTATCATAAGCTGGAATACGAAATTTCAAAAAACACCAATTGTTTTCTTTCTGAAAGGTCTTGAAACTGTTGAAAATATTCAAGTCATCCGAAAATCGTCCCGTTGTTCAATTTTCGAGCACATGCAAGCTTTCGACATTTGGACGCTCATAACTTTCTTCATAGATTATTTTCATGGTTACTCAGCTTACAGCCCCCACCACTCCAATGGCCAAATACGACCCCACCCCGTTGAACTTCACGCAATGGGTGGTTGACCCTGCTCCCAACCCACTTCCCCCTGCACCAATCCCTCTTAACCTCTAGGTACTAAGAAGAACCATCGAGCGAGGAAATTCAATCCTACTGCAGAGGGATGTCGCGCTATGCTACGAACAAATCCATTTGAAATTGCTGTTGATCTTGTTTTGTATTAGGTTATCCTATGAGTAGTGTCGTTTTTTTTCGGACGAACATTTTTCTCCAAAAACTGCATTGTTTTATAAATTTCCATATATGGTTTGATAGGAAATTATCTGCTCTACACGGTAGTTCAATCCGCTTCCAATATTGTAAATTGTTTGAATTTCAGGCACCCAGAGTGGAAGCTCCAGTGAGCAAAATGTTGCCAAACCGACAGCTGGCCCTAGCTCTACTTTCCCTAGGAGCAACCAATCAATGGTGTACCCTTTACTTTCCCATGACATCTTCTTAACATCTCGCCATAGGTATCCCGAATTCACGAAATTGAATACAAATGATAGAGCGAAAAAGATGCTCAAGAATAATAAATCACTTGTTATGAAGTGATGACGTTTTAGAGAAAAAGGTTCAGTGCAATAATCTCTGTGTTTTGAAAAACCGAGTCTGAAAAGAAGCACTGCAAGACTTTTCTCACAACCTGATAGCGAAACGGTCAGAAGATGTTATGAGTAAGTAGATAGTACACCCATGATTGATTTCCCCTAGAGAAAGGCAGGGTTAGGGTCAGCTGTCAGTTTGACAAAATTTCGTCCGCTGGAGTTCCCTGTTTGCTTGCCCGAAAATTCAAGCAAAACACAGCATTT
>KZ345020.1:291199-310163 GCA_002352805.1 Teladorsagia circumcincta
TTGGCCAGCGACAGAACAGCGATGGGCGATCGCGATCGTCCCATCGCTGTTAGGAGTCTGACCGACATCGAACCAGATCCTTACCACGAAAGATGTTCCATCCTTGATCGTTCGACAAAACCGACGGATTTTTAGCCACTTGGTGGATGAGCACCACTTAAATTCCGCATGCTACCACACGCATTACACGATAATCTTCAATGAAATGGGATACCCTTTGTTCTTTATCTTCATTTTGTTGAAAATATCTAGCTATTGGTTTTTTGCCCATGAAATATTCTGCAGATTGCGCAGTTTTATTGAGGCCTACCATGTAATGCGCGCGTTTGCGTGCGGAGCTAAATTGGTTCCAGATAAGAAACAGGTTACATTTCAATCATCCTGACTTCATTTTACCTGCACTGTGACCGCCATTCAACCGCTATTCTCACCAGAGTTCCTAGAAATGAACTGTGGTTGTTAGGAGAAATGCTACTATGATTTTCGGGTAATCCCATTACAACATCGTTACACCAATTATCATTTGACCACTGAATTAGCCTGACCTCCGGCTCATGGTGGTTGTTACAACATCAGTACAGCTCCGCATTCCACCTCGCGTATCAAACGGTGAGCTTCCGCAAAACAAGGCAGCCTATCGAAGGTGTGCTAACGCGTTTCGTGAAGCACTGTTGGATTCTTAAGCGGCGGGACCCAACGCTCCACAGGCTGTCCACTTTCACGAGAGTCTACCGTGTCATACATGCGGTAGTGTGAGTGAGCTAAACTGGTATAAATATCAGTTTTGTGCGCACGCATTTGCGTACCTTACACGGGACTGCAATAGTATAACAGGGTCATCGATATTCATAATGCATCGTGGCAATATCATCACCGGGATTTTTCCACTCTATCCCGGCCTCTGGGCCATCTTCAAAAGTACCTTCAATAATAAGCGGCAAACTCCACCTACCTTGGCACACCCCCACCCATCGATGCGTGCTGACCTCCCTTCTATTGTTGGACTGCATGCTCTTTCTCCCGGTTTCCGAGACTTCCTGGAACCGAGTTACATTTTTGTGGATCACCCCGCCCGCTTTTGTGCACGCCCCACCCATCAGTAGCAGTCGACCTCACTTCCATTGTCGAACTCTATCCACTTTTTTCCGTTCTACAAGGCTTCTTGGAAACCGAGTTATGAAGTAATGTGGCCAACTCCGCCCAATTTGGCCACAAGTGGCAATTGTTCTTCTTTTCTTCGTCGACATCAGCCTCCTTTTCCCGTCTCTGGGCCTTGTTATTATGTTTCATGAATAACTCCGCCCACTTTAGTCACGCCCACCCACCTGCAGATGTTGGCCTTGCATTGCTTTGTAGTAATGAAACAAAAAATACAAGTTTTTTAAAACGAGGAGCAATAATTACGCATTGACCCAACGCTCCCTCCCAGTAAAATCCAAGCCGCGGCAGTTGGCGACAGGTGCCGGAACCAGGGCTTGCAGACCTACCCATTCTCTTGACTGATACTGGCTTAATATGATTCATTGAAGAGCAGGCTAGAATGGCACGAAAAATTCTAATTTCTGTAGATAAGCTCGCACTGATGTCACTTGAAAACACCCCTGCTCGTGCAGCGTAATTGCGTACAGCTACAGACTACCGTACCCTCGCCTGTAGGATAATTTGATGCCCTAGCTGTGGATGGTATATTCACTGTTAGTGGTGCGCCACTTGGCGTTGTCAGACATTTGCTTCCAACGGGTCGGTGTGAACTTCTGCATGGAAATATTTGGTGCCCTAATGACGAAAACGGCATTTGTTTCTCTCATTAGCTTTATTTCAAGCACATTTCCCAATCTAAGCAGTGGCAGGGCGCAGACGAGCAAAAAAAGGTGCCAAATGGGGCAACAAAAAGAAGGAATTGATGTCGCGCGTTGTCGCCTATTGTCACCAACTGTCGCCGAGGCTGAGACTTCGTTTGGACGTGGTAGTGGGCTGAGGAAATCATATAGCACAAAATGAGAAGATGTCGCCTACTGTGTCGTACTGCAACTAACCATGAATTTTGAGACCCATCTTTCTGTAAAACGAAGAGGATGCATAAGTATAGAATCTTGTGCACATCACATACAAATGACCACTTTCTCGGATTAAGCTCAAGTGCATGGCGCAATAATAACGGAACTCAAACTGGGAACATTTGCTTCAAACCGCCTTATGACAAGAAAGAAAGCGAAATCGTGTTTTTTGTGCGAATTTTCAAAGTTTTACGGTCAACACTGTGCTTGGTGAAGAGCTCGTAGGGAGTCGGTATGAAATCATCGATGCGGAGCTAAGAGCTGGTCCCTAGTGGAGAGATAATGGAAACGACTTGAGTCGAGACCAGGGTCAAGCAAGGCGCTGAGGAAAATTTTGAAATACGGCTCCCCCATCGGCCGAAACCCATGAAAGGCTCTGTTAACAAGCCGAGAATGAAGAGTGTTTCACATACCCGAAAACCTTCAATGAAAGAAAAAAATTTCTCTTGCTCTATCCGCCACCATAAAGGTCTTCTCTAAGAAGAAGAACTCGAGAGAAGATCATTGGCAATCAATCCCACAATATAACGAGGAAAGCTATGAACTAGGCATGAAGAAGCCATAAACCAGCTGCGAGCTGACTGCTGACTGGACGCTGACTGTGGAAAAACTTACCTACTACATTGAAATTTTGAACATTTTCATACGACTACAACTTTTTTGAAGTGGACAGATTTCCAACTTCAGTTTTTGAAGAATTTCGACGCGCTGTTTTTGAGGGGCATGAAAACCATAAAAACTAATACGAAATGTTCAATTCAAGTTGATTAACGAGGAAAATTCGTGATGAATGCGGGTTTTCATTTTTAATGCAATGACTTCTACAAAGTTGTCGAAGCTTGAAAGTTAATAAACTAGAAAAAAATCTTTCTTCTTCAAATCTCTAAACTATGCTGTTCTTCAACTTTTCCGTTGTTTCCTCCTTCAGGGCTTCCGCAGCTTGTCTCGAACAGGAGTGCGGTCGTGTTTGTGTTGTAATAACTCACTCAGTTATGTTACTTGATTTCCATGGGCTAAGGTGTGAGTGACAGTCCGCAGCTTCTTTCTGATTACTCTATCAGCTACTTTCCATGTGATGTCTGTCGCTTTGTGCTGCTATACCCGTGTGCGAAGTTCCGACTAATTCCAGTATCTACAGTGCGTCTCCAAATGATACAGCCACTAGAAATTATTCAAAATCTCGTGCACTACAAAATTTCTGAAAAAAGTGTCCAGTAGGAAAAATGTGTCGAATTTGATTGCAAATTCGAAAACCAACACAAAATTCTAGGCTAAAAGTGCCAAAAATTTCACGCTCATTTTCCAGAAAGGAACGCTTTTCCTATCTCTTCAAATGATACAGCCATCCGCTATTTCTTTGTTGGATTTCATTTTTGATTGATGAAACTGATTGGGTCGTCAGATTTTCTTTTGCAGGTCATCTCGAAAGGAAAGCAACCGTTTGACTTCGAACAAGGGCAAATAGACGCAAAAAAGAATCAGTAAACGTCAGGTAGTCACATTGCGCGCGAATTTAGCCGGACCCACAAGATAATTAGCAAATTCTTTTCGCATCACGTAGGAAATGGACTGAGGAGGGCTTTGGACGTTCTACTTTGCTTTCTGATCAAAATAAAGGCGTCACCATAAGTGCAGCACACCATTTCATCAAGGCGTGCGCGGAAGTTGAGAATTCCTTCAAACTTGATTATTCACTGGTAGTAATTGGTATGTACTGGAGAACTTCCATGATCGTCCTTCAGCGGAAAGTGAAGAAGACGGTTTTCTTGAAAGAAACCGTCGCGGAAACCCAACCACTTTCGCAAGAAAAGAGTGGCAAAGACAACCGGAGGAAGATCATCACTTTGCCTATTATCTTATACATTGCTGTCTGCTTTCCCTTTGAGTTTTTCTTTTCTTACGAAAGTTTCCCTCAAGGAGAGAATAATCTGAAGCGAAAAATATCAGAAGAATGGCAGATAGGAGCCAATTGGTCAAACTTCGCTTGCAGAAATGACTCGTTTTTCGCGATGATGTCCTTTCAGAAACAGTACAATTTTACGCTCCCTTCGAAGAACGAACTTGGAAGTTCCTCAGTAGATATCAGTTATTACCCGGTAAGAGATTATGTTTGAAAGAAGTCTCGACTCCCGAGCACGCCTTGATGAAATGGGATGCTGTTCTTATGATGACGCCTTTATCTTGACCAGGAAGCAAAGTAGTACATCCAGAGCCCTTCTCAGCTTCATTTTCCTGATGCAAAAAGAAATTGTTAAGTATTCCGTAGATTCGACTTATTTCCCGCGCAATGTGACTACCTGGTATTTACTCATTCTTTTTTGCGGCTATATATTTGCCCTTTTTCAAACTCCAACTGTTGCTTTCCTTTCGTGATGGCCTGAAAAAGAAAAATTGACGACTGCCAAACAGTTTCATTAATCAAAACTGAAATCCAACAAAGAAATAGCGGGTGGATGTATCATTTGGAGACATAGGAAAGCGTTCCCTCTATAAAAATTAGCGTCATTTTTTGGCACTTTCCGCCTAGAATTTTGTGTTGATTTCCGAATTTGCAATCAAATTCGACAGATTTTTCCTACTGGACACTTTTTTTCAGAAATTTTGTGGTACACGAGATTTTGAATAATTTCTAGTGGCTGTATCATTTGGAGACGCACTGTATTCCATTAATGTGGACACCGTGGCCAACTGGTGTGGATACAGATCTGTTAGCCTACTTCAGGCTGCTATGCGGTTGTAAAGCACTGGCACAATTACTTTCAAAAAATTTCTAAAATCATTTATGTTTGCCGGCATGACAAAGGCTTCGGACGGTCGCCTCAGCTTATCCTTTTATCATTTCTTCCACTGATTCAACTCTCCTTTTCTGCCTTGGATCTGGTGCTCGACAACAGCGACACTCACACGACTATTTATGAATATTGGTTTATCCGGAAAGTTCCCGCTGATTTTGGTAGCACTATTTCAACGGCTTAGTTCTTAACTTATTTCCAGCAAACTGCTACAGCTCTGCATATCGTTTTAAAGCGCATTTCTCGCTCTGTCTAGGGACAGTGTCAGTATTGTTTGAAAGTAGTTGTCGCCACATTTCTAAAGCCTTGAGAACCACCCAATGAAGAGACGACCCCGCATTACTTTACTTTTTCAAGCATAAGTAGCCGAAGAGAGACGAGAGTAAGTCGTGAAAATCGGCCGAAACTTTCCGGACAACCCAATAAATAAATAAATAAATAAATAAAAGAAATACATCCTTTAGCGACAAATTCGTAAGCATGTAAAAGTTAATGTGGGGACTTGCTGTGCAGTTCTACATCTGTTGGAAAGAGAAAAACACGTGGATTCCAAATCTGCTCTTACTTTGCTCATGATCGCCCTTGAAAGGAGCTATTGCAGATGAAAAAAGTCAATGCAGTAAAAACGGACCTTCTGACGGTATTCGGGCAAAAATTATCGACGCGGCCATTTTTCAAATACTGAACATATCGAGCAGTTTTAGAAGCCATTAATAGAGCAAACCTTCTAGTTTATGATGACTTAACATCTTTTAAAATTGGACGAGTTTCAATGAAGTCATGGCATTGGATAGTGCAAAAACTCGCAGTCATAATGGATGTTCCTCGCTAATTTTGCAAAAATCCCCGTCGTGGCCATTTTTTGAATACTGGACGTATAAAACTGCTCTAGCTATCGTCGAATAGAGAAATTTTTTAGTTTATGCAGGTGTATTAACTTTCAAGCTTTGACAGCTTTGAAGACGGTTATGGCATTGAAAATTGGGAAACTCGCATTCACCACGTGTTTCCTTCGTTAATCAACTTCCTGAAACCAGCTTACCACCGCATGCTATTGCGCGCATGATACGGAAGGCGTCACACTCACGACCTCAAACTTAGCAGATGGTGGACTTGAGGTTCCAAAGCTGAGCAATAAGTTGCCTCGTGAAATGCGTTAGCTGACCATTCCATAGATTGCATTCCATTTGTGCTGAAGCTCATACACTGATACGCGCAGTGGACTGCGCAGCTAAAGAAGTGTCTTGAAGAACAACCATGCATTGAATGTCAGGACAATTTAGCGGTCTATAATTGTTGCTGATGATGTTGCTGTAGAAAAACCCAGTATTTATTTCGTATTATTTCGAAGATCCACCATACATTCTTAGGAAGTTTAGGAGTGTAGCGGTCGAGTGCTGCTTGGTGCTTATGATAGCATCGCAACTGAAGTGATATCAAAAAATGCGTAACCTGAAATCTGAGTTAAATGGCCCTCCATGTCCTTACGCATATTATTATTATCAGCCCTTATCAGCCGTTATCACTTTCTAGCCCCCCCCCTCCACCAAACATGCTCCCATTTCCAGTTCCGTGAAATTCGCGTTTTGGCGCATCTTATCAGCTTTTATCGGCTGTTATCATTTTTTGTCCTTTAGCAATGTGTTCCCCTTCACCCTCCACATCACCGGTCAGAACCAACGTCTCACCGCTGCTGGGACACTCGTTGTGAATTGTGCCAGAATCGTGTTTAGGTGCCTCTTACCAGCTCTTATCGGCTGTTATCACTTTTCCTCTCCTGCCAAATGTGCTCCCATTCCAGCCCCTATGTCATATCTTAAAATCAGCTTCTGGCAATAGCTAGTGGGCGGTGTATGAATTTCCGATCAGACACACACACAAACACACACAAACACACAACTGCTTAGCCGATTACTGTAGAAGGATGGTCCTCCCCCCCCCACTTGTATTTGAGTCAAGTCTCCGTTCACTGCCCTCATCGCCTTCAGAATATGACGTCATCTGCAATCCCTGTCGAGCTCGAGAAGGCCTTCCGTGATTGCTCCAGCCTGGAGCAGCTACATGATTACTCTCGTGTATTAGCTGATGTGTATGTTCACAGAGGCAGTGACTTTGAAAATGCAAGCCTCCTCGATATATATCCTTATCGTACTGAAGAAAAAAAGGATGATGAAAATCTAGACACAGCATGGGAAAATGAGTATGGATACGCTGATCTGCAGTCAACATAATTTCGGCTTGCCATGAAAACCAGAAAGCATAGTCTTGTAATAGCCCATCTGAGCATGATCACCGAACCAGTATAGTGATAACCGCTGGATTTGCCTCAGTTATTCGAAGGATTTTCCAAAAATAACACTTTAAAACAACTGGGTTTGGCGAGTATTTGACGCGTGACAGAGATAAGAGCACAAAGCGTGTGCGCTTTTCACTTTAAGCACCGCGTGAGACGCGCGCGACCCATGCGCTGTGTATTTCAAGCACTGCTTGCGACCTTACGGTGGGCATGCGCCTCGCACCCTTGTCATTTTTTGCACGTGCATGCTTCTTTTCTTTGAGATGGTCAAGTATGCTTCTTAGCGAAGGTCTTCTAAGAGCTGTGGATTTGTCAGTTCGGTTTTTCCTAGTTTCCTTTTTCTACTTACTATTATATGAAGCGCCTCGCCTGTCTGTCTGTGAGTCTACAAAAGTCCTCAGCTCCGGGAGATCCGCATGGAGCCCGGGAGCGTGGGTTGCGTAGACCATGTCTTGGGAAGTACGAAACATGTATTAGCTGAGCGCAATCCCGCCAATTGTGGCGTCCATCGAAGTGAGCGGTACTGACGAACAAGACTTCCAATTAGATCCCAAAACTTCCTAGAGACAGGGGAAGAATGGGTAGAGGAGCGCATCGATAGCCAGATCGATTTGAGCAGATTCAGCTCCAGTGTGCAAAGCGAAGTGGGCAGCGTTTCCATCGTTCTCATAATTTGGTTCCGAGAAATATTTGAGAGTGGGAAAACAGTGGATAGGGGTTAGAGAAGGAGAGAAGGAATATTAATGGTGCGCATGGCGTGCAGCAATGTGGACGGAGTCATCCCCGAAACAATGCGAATACATACGGTCTTAAAAAGTCCCGAAAGCGGCGAAAAAACGCTATGGAGTTCGACTACATTCCACTTCCGAAAGAGATCAACATTCATGGTGAGCGGAGCATGCAAGTGGACGGAGTTTGTTGCTGAATTCATAACTTAGTCCCAAGAAATTCCAAGAATGATTAAAAATTCTAAGGATGGTCAAAAAAAGATAGGGGCTGATGAAGGAAATAAGGCTACACGCTACCGGTGGGCGAGGCATGCAACAAAGTGGGCGGGATCTGTTGCCAGCCTTATACCTCGGTTCGAAAAAAGTAGTTCGGAAAAAAGTGGGCAAAGGGAGGGGAGTGGAAGACACTGGTTTTCTATTGGTGTGGAGAGAGGTGTGATTCACAAGGACAGGAAGCGACTTTTCCGCTCCTCGCGCACGAAATTTTTTTCGCTGTGGGAACCTCAAGTCCACTACCGGGGTTCCCGCAACGAAAAGGCGTAGATAACGCTCTTTGGCCTAGTGAACCACACTCTGTGGAGAGCAGCATCACCAAGCGAGGCTTGCCGACATACATATAAATCGGCTCAGAGACAGTTTAAAACCTGCAAAAAGGTAGGTTGGCGGGCGAGGAAGAGGTGGGTGGGAGGAAGCGCAACGCATGAACGAGATAGGCGGAGTTTATTGCGATGTTTATTAAATTGGTACAGAGGCTCCAATAACCGGGGAACAAACAGACAATGGTTGACGGAGGAGGGAGAGTCAAGAGCCATCAGTGGATGTGGCGTGCGACAACAGGTAGGATCTAGCTGGGAAATCAAATAAACTTAATGTATCGAGCCAATTTTGAGCATTTATGCCGCACCAATCCGTATCGCCATAGAATTGTGTTGTGCGGCGTGTGACGACAACTGGTATTATCATAATTATGTGCATAAAAAACAGTGGAATTAAAATAGTACGGCGTATAGCAAGATTCACGTTTCACTTGAAGAACCGCGTCAGAAATACCTGTGAAGGCCAACTACAGCAAGAGCCTACAATGAGCATAATCGTCTTATTACGTCATTTCGATCAAACTGCTGCTACTCTGGTTCCCGAAAAACTAAAAACATAAAATTTCGTTGGAAGTATTTCATTGGATTTAGTTTTATTTGATTATTTTGTTTGTTTACGTTGCGGACCTACAGCGTCAAATAGTATCGCTGAATGTACTAGTTCTTATAAGATCAGTGCATTACTGTTTCAGGCCCCGAAATCAACAATAGAGCAGATGGCTTCCGAGATTCAGGATGTGCTCAAAAATGAAGTAAACGAAAGCAAATGGATGGAGGAAGATTTCAAGAAGGTAACATTTTCCAGAGAAATTCATTTCAAAAAGAGATACTTAGCCGGTGCATTTGATGAGTTCTTTGCTTCTTTGCTGCAGTTTGCTTGTCTTTCTTTTCGTATGTATCAATACATTCTCTCTCCTTATACTGCAGTGCGTTTCAGAAAATACGCACTCCGAAGCCGCTGCTCCCATTTTAATGGAGGCAGCCAACCGGAGTTTCTTTGCAGTACAACCTATTTATTTCTATCCATGCTTAATCAATTTATCGCATTCGGTTAAAGCAGGTTTTCTGAAGAGCAGCTTTTCTTTTAGCTTTTCTGTAATTATTTGTTGGTTTCTGCACCGTTCAAAATCATAAGGTGACCCTGAGAAAACGAGCAATCATTAAGATGAATGACATTGAAGAGGTGTTGATCTATAATTTTGCCTTCACTAAATGCAACACTTCGACTTCCGTGGCTCACTGAAATTGAGATTCCTGGGTGCTGACTATCGGTTCACCTGCGTGCTTCAAAGGTTGCTTGTGAGCGCTTTTGTATTAGGTCGGTCGGAAAGTATCCGCCGTTTCGCACCTCAACTACTTCCCTGCATTTTTTCTAGTAAGTTCTTGCGTAACCATTCGAACAATTTTTGTGTCATTTTGTGGGAGAAACTCAACTCTTCCACATATATGAAATGGTTCCGAAAACTTTCGTTCTGACCTCTTTTTCAATCAACGAAAAATCGTTATTTTTGACTCTTAGCACTGCATGTCTTTATACATGGAAGAGACACGCCAGGGTTAGCCAACAGTATGGCGCCTGCATCAGGAAAGAATGGACCTAAGAATCGCACAACATGGGAGTAACTCGCCAAGCTTGAGCCTGGAGAAATGAAGTTCGAAATGACGCACGTGGTAAAACGACCGCCCTTACTTTACAGAATTGCGCTGAACAAACGAAGCCACCTTATCGCAGACGTTCAACTACTGGTGTGGCAAGAGAGTATAAGGTCTCTGAAGGTATCGTGCTCGACTGCATGGTTGCTATGAGGAAGGAGGAAAAACGTCGTGAATCTGTCCATCGAACTGCCCATGCTAGCAGGTCAAATCGTTGCGACAAGCGTGGATGTGTGTACTTGGACTCCACATCGCAAAAAAGAGGAACGGGTGGTGCGAGATTTAGTCCCCTTGGAGCATCCTGAAACCCAGAGCACTTACAAGGGATTCTTCCCAAGATCTGATGGCGCAGCTAACTCCAAGGCCCATGAATCGAGTCAGTCGACAACGGCTGAGTCCTACCATAAAGAATAAAACATGGTCCATGCGGAATTGCAGAAATGATAGCTTCCTTTGAGAAACAAATGAGGTTATATCCTCGATCGCGATATCACTGACGTTCCACCACAAAGCGTGTTGCGTAAAATTTGCTTGAAAACGACTTCAGAGTTCTTTTGCCATTCTTCACATAGTTTAGGTGTACTCCTGATAAAGTACTGCTTTTCCACTTCTCAACTTAATTCTTGGAGGAGAAGTCGCTTTGAGAACTGGACTATGTCAAAATTGAATAGCCACAGATTTTTGTTCACAGTAATTCCAATTTCTGTCAGAATGGGAAACGCTAGCATGTAGCACGTTGTTCGGAAATGCTGCCGCTCTTGCTTTAGTGCCTTTCACGATAACCTGAATTATTCTGTGAAGAAGCCTCATGTAGCCGACGCCCTCAGCTTGAAGAAAGTATGTAATGTTTTCAGAAAGTTTGATTGTAATTACTGCATTTCATTATGCAGACAGGTAGAAAGATCCCAGCCAGGGTCAAGCGTCACGTTGGACCAATTTCGAACCCCTCCCCCTTTAAGCAAGCCTCAATACGACCCCCCTCCCTAACACTTACCATCCACTTACACTTGGTACTTGTGTATCTTTGCATACTGCTTCGTACAACTATATCGAGCACTAGATTGAGCGCGGTAGCATCAATTTCGCATTGGCGCGTACAATCTTCCCCTCGGCCCAACGCCGAACAGATCAAGGCGAACTACTAATTTTCAATCAAGTGTTTTTCTGGTCACTCCAAAATTTTTCAGGACATTAAGGAGATTTGTAATCCACGAGATCGCTAATTCAAGAAAACTACCACTTTTATGCAGTATCTTCAAGTCTGTGTTAGTTATAGGATAGAAAACCCAAAATTTACAGGAATGCGCACCTATTAGTATGAAAGATTGTAATTTCCATGAAACATAAGAGTGAGAGAAGCGGTTTGAAAATCCTGAAAGTTCAGATTGTTCCCTTCCTAAGAAGTATTTCAACTTCTGCAAAGTCTCTTTTCTCCAAACAATCGCCCCGTTGGACCGGGTTTTTTGGCTTTCAATGACTATAACTTTCTTCAGAATGAGCATTTTGCAATTCTTGTACTCCTGGGTTAAACTAGAAGGTCTGAACTTCCCAACGAATACCGTAACTTCTTCCAAAATTGATGGAGTCGAAAAATCGCTCCGTTGGACTGTTTGGGGGAATCGCGGACCGATTTTTCGCGGAGCTCACACAAGCTTTGTGCTTCATACTAGTAGATACTAAACATTTTTAGGAGTCACTAGGCAAATATTTTTCTCCACACTTTTCTGTAAGCCTTTAGCAGTCGATCTACCCACGTGGTCACTCATTTACTAACTTGGGTCTACTTTGAAGGCATTGCTTTTCCTCGAGAGCATATTTGTGCACGTTAACACTTAAATATGGATGCTTCTGCTCTGGAGTGCACCATGCACTCGTTTATGGTTGATAGTGGGAGGAGAACTTGGAAGTTATGCCTCTCACCTACATATTGCAACTCTGTCCTTTATGAAAGCGACCCACCCCCTTCGGTAGGTCAAATACGACCCCCCTCGTTGGACTTTATCCGACGGACAGTTGGCCCTGATCCCAGCACACCATTACCAGGAGGAGCACTCACACCTAATCCTTTATCGCATCATTCTCGTTTTCCTGCTGCTTCCTTTAACCGCTCTCCAGCATACCTTACTAGACAGAAGCATTAGATTACAGATATTACACTAATTAATTACTGCTTCCAAGAGGAGTACTATTTGAGACAACCGTTACTCTTCACTACTTTACAGTAACTTTTTGTGGATATTCAAAATTTGAACACAGAATTGTGGAGCCAGACCTATACCAGCCTACCTTAAAGCAACACTCAGCAGGGTCGAAGGAGGCGTGGCGTACGGGAGATTTGTTGGCGATTCGATCACGATTTGCATCGTGAATCGAATAGACCCTGTGCTCCCAGAACGATCGCAAAAGTCGAAAAAGGATAAAGCATCAGCCGTTGATCAATCCCTTTTGGGCTGCGGCACGCATTACACTTCCACTTGTACATTCGTAGTGGCAACTTGAATGGACGTAGCCTATACAATGACTTGCGGGGGCCAGCCGATGTACAAGACAGTGTTTTTACCCTCCTAGACAAGTCTGGTACCAATTAACCCCATTCACAGGATGGAAGGCTTGGTTGGCCTGGAGGACTCACGACCCAGGATTTGATCTCCGAGCCGGGCGCGTGCTGAGCTGC
The DNA here is from genome assembly GCA_002352805.1 of Teladorsagia circumcincta. Lineage (NCBI taxonomy): Eukaryota > Metazoa > Nematoda > Chromadorea > Rhabditida > Trichostrongylidae > Teladorsagia > Teladorsagia circumcincta. Next base: position 303,996 of record KZ345020.1, read on the forward strand.
ACTTGCCACTACACACTTTCGCCCCTAATTTGCTATTGCTGAACTATATTTCGGATGCATACGGCATCTCCTCCCGCCCTTATTGTGACCCCTCAGATTTGGGTTCGAGTGACTTGCTTCGAGGGATTGTGTTGAACTCGCAGTTATTCACGAGCATTGCCTACACCCACAGCAGTCATTTTATTCACGTGATAGGGCAGTGGCAATTACCCGACTCTAGTCATTGTACATTGTAACATAGAGGGAAACAAAGAATTACTGGAAATGCGGTAATAACACGTACCAGGCTGGGAGAGGTGCAAAAAAGAAAAGTTTTGCCCATGGCACACACTAGCGAGCTTGTGGTCGCCCACGGGCCCACTGTTGATGAAAGCTATCAAACTATCAGATACAGCTTCGGCTCTTATTCTTAAGGTGTGCAGCGGTAGGTAATACAGAAATGGCTGCACATATTTAATGTACGAAGAGATAGGAGAAGGGAGTGCGACAAACGACTGATGACTTCCTTCTCGTAGTCGACAGGTACCGGCTCATCGCTTACAGTCATTCCGGGCCAGTCCTCTATCAGATACGTGGACCCAACAGTGCCTTACGATAAAATAGAGATCGCTGCGATGTCCCCCGTGAGCAGAGCCTGCTCGTTTGATGCCCTTACCACTACAGAATATTAAGTCATCCATCGTTGCCATCGAGCTCAAGCTCAGTAAATGCTCCACTTTGGGGCAGCTACCTATTTTTCCAATCGATGTACTGGGTGGAGAGCCTTCTAGAGATAGTAGGCCTGACTGTGCAGACTCTCTGCCGACTACCATCTCGACAAACGTATTGATCCAAGGTCTGACTCGGAACTTGTTGATCCCTGAAATTGTACTATTATTTTTCCCGCGGCGTTTTCTCTGAAGGCGCTCGTATATAATCTATGGTGAAGTTGTTTCATAGATTCGAATATGCTTTTTAATATTCAGTCAGACCCAGTGGGTTTAAATTTGGCAAAGCGCGATTGATTCGTTTTCAAATGTGGAGGAAGAGAGTTTTGTACCCCGTGATAAACTGTATATGGTGAAGACCTAATATCAAGGATTATGGGCAAAATGTCTCTCGCCAACTCCTCCCCCCTCCGCTCTGTACCCCTGGACATTGACTGTGGGTAATTCGACTCAATTTACATACGAAGGGTAGCGTCACTGGGCAGAAAAAAATTTGCCATTGCAACCTCAGTCGTGCAAGTATTGCAAAATTTTATCACGGAATGAAGTCAAGCCAAAAGTTGTGAGCCTATTTGCTTTTAGTATATCGCTCGAAAGATCTCCAGAGATAAGTCTCCGCCGAACAAAGACCCCTTTAAAACGACAGGCGATGTGTGGTCTCAATAACGGCGAAAGCCGTCGATACGATCTCTGATTCATTGTTCCCCCAACAGAATTGAGATATGCATGATTATCAGTTAATCACGCGGCATTTTCATTGGCTTTTTATTGAAACGGTGCCCATTCATCGAACTAATGTTGGAAGTCGATTTTTAGTAAAAAGCAGCTCCCAGCGGAAACTCAGGACACGATGAGCGCACTAATTCTCTGAAATTAAATGGGTCTTGCATGATCCCACGCAAGTAGGGACTCGTGAGATGATATAATCCGCATCTATGAGAATATGCTTTTGCCTAAAAATTTGCAAGGGAGTATTACATGATTCTCACGCGCTTTGAAACCTGACAAAAGAATTGGACTCGCCTAAAGCAACACCCCCGCGGGGAGCCAACTTGAAGAATCATTCCTAGGGTGAGAAAGGGGAGCCCACGTGTAGCACAGATGTGCCGTTGTCGCGTCTCAAAAGTGCGCGACAACGGCACTAAGGTCTTACAAAGCTGGCCGCTGGCCGCTAGTTCTGGCCGCTGGACGAATCTCGTGGCTGTGTGTCCTTGCGCGACTGCGTAGTCCCTGCGCGATTGCCTGTGAACTGTACCGCGTTCGAAGGAATGCTGCCTGTATTTTGGTGGCTTTTACTCACCTAATCCTTCGAATTATTATATTTTCTTGTTCGTGTTGGTGCCTGTATATTTGTTTGTATGAGTGCATGCGCGAAAGCAGTTGCATTTCTTGCTGCGCTAGCCAGCAAAAAATGCCAGCCAGTTTAGACAACTCGTCCGGCACCCCCGTCCCTTATTTTGAAGAGTCCCATGTTTCCGTTGTTTCTTTTGTCATTTGCAATCAACTCGTTATCCACTGTTTCATTATCGACCTCTTCTACCCCACCAACGTGATAAGGGGGTGTTGCTTTAAGCGCATCACGTTTTTTTACCATTGACTTGTTATTCCTCAGGTTAGACGACTCGCAGTCATTTCGTTCCCTCAGCACATTTTGTCTCGCTGGCCGATAAAACTCGCGATCGTCGATTGAAATAAGGAAAAACTCATGTAAATAAACACTGAACCAAAAAGTGTTGCGTCGCGAAGAAATGCTGTGTACGGCGCCGAACCCATAACTATTGCCCCTTTTCTGAATAAAGGCAAGCCGCGGGATAAAACTGGTGTGGAAGAGCGCTTTGTAGTGATAACTAAGCTGCAAAGTGAAGCGAAAGTGGGAAGGAAAGCAAGCGCTTTCATCAGAAAAGCTAAAATCAAGACCTCAATCTCTTACAAGTTCGGATGTGGTGAGCTAATGGTATTATAGAAGGAAGTCCATTATTTCCGATCCACGCCACCTCGGCGCCTTTTGGCGTCCCTCAGGCGCGACAATTTTTTCCTGCTAGATTCCGGAGAAAAGCTGAAGACAAAAGTTGCTGATGTCTTCATGGTGAACATGATATCTACTTACCAGCTGGCGCAGCACGCAGATGCGCGCACAAAACAGTGCTGCGGCAATATGAAACACTGCGGCGAATTCTCGAATTCGGCCTAATACACTACGAATATTCAGCTTGTCCTGCCAAGCTAGATCATGCTGATTTCTTTTTGCTTCTCTTCTTTTTTTCCGCTTTCTAGGACCTTTTGGAACCGAGTTATAATGTTTCGTGGATAACTCCGCCCGCATTGGTGCTTGCCCCACCCACTGATGGCAGTCAACTTCATTTCCTGTGCCGACATCTACTCACTTTTTCTTAGGTCTCCGGGATTTCTTGGAACCGAGTTATAAGTTCTGTGGCAAACTCCGCCCACTTTGGTGCGTGCTAAGCCCAGCATTAACAGTCAGCCTCCTTTCGTTCTTTGACCCCTAACCGTATTTTTTCCGGTCTCTAGGTCGTTTCGCAGCCGAATTGTGAGATCTTGAAGGGAGCGCAATGGAGCTATAAATTTACGTGGCAAACCCCACCCTCTTCGGTGCGTGCTTCGAACGCCAATGGCAGTTGACTTTCATCCCTTCGCCAACCTCTTTCTACTTTTCTCCCATCTCCGGCACTTTTTGGAAATGAGTTGTAATGTTTCGTGGATAACTCCGCCCACTTTCGCGCGTGCCCCGCCCACCAACAACAGCTGACCATCTTCCATCAGTCAACCCATATCCACTTTTTCCCCGTCCCCGGGACTTCTTGGAACCGAGTTATAAGCACATTTGCAAACTCCGCCCTCTTCAGTGCACGCCACGCCTAGCCTTGACATTCGGCTTTCCCTCCCCTCCTAATCTCTATCCACCTTTTTCCGGTCTCTAAGCCTTCTCGGAGCCGAATTATGAGGTCTTTAGAAAATTTCGTCTACTAAAGAGCACGCTCCGCCCTGCTCTCTAGGCTTTCTCCAAACTGAGCCATGAATTTTTTCATGAAACAGTGCTTATTTGGAGAACGCTCCGCCTACAAAGGGTGGATCTCTGTAATCCGACCTGGCTTATAGGTGCACACCTTCGTGCATTCCCCCTGTACCTCGGCTGTTTTGAAGCCAAATTTGAAGCCTTTGTCGTTGGTGCCTTCCATTCCAGCGCATGCCACGCCCACTGTGGGCGGGGTTCCACTTAGCTAATGTATGTTTTGTACTTCGCGAGATACTGCCCACCCATCCAACACTTGAACTCGTCTCTCCAGCCGGATCCTCAGGAGCTAGGGAATTTTTGACAGAGACAGACATACAGAACGACAGACAGGCGAAGCGCTTAATAGTAAGTAGGATTATCGGCACTGCACTACTTGGAGTGAACTTGAAAGTTCCAACCTAAATGCAAAAATCTTGTCATCACGAGTGATTGGACCTTGGACCACTCCCGTACCATCTTTTGGCCTCCACCCAGCGAAAATAGACCACGGCGAAAATAGACCAAAATAGCCCACGCAGGAGGCAGGAGCTCCTATTACTTACTTAGATTACTTAGACGACCCGTCCATCAGCACGGCGGTTGGCCTTGCGCGGGTCCCAACTTCTTTTCCATTGTTCTCGATCTTGGGCTATGGTTGTCCAGTGTGTGGTCACCCTAAAGGACTCTGAATCATAGACAATGTTTCGATGAGCTAGAGAATCTGCCCATCGTAAAGGAGGACGGCCTCGCGGCCGTTTCTTCTCGCGGGGGTACCACTGCACAGTAGCGGAACTCCATCGTCCGTCATTTCTCCTCAACAGGTGTCCGGCGAATCTGTGCTTCGCCTCGTCGACGTGGAAAAGAATGTCTTTGACTTGTGACATGGCTCTGACGTCCTAATTATGAAGTTTCAGCTCTCGTTGGCGACACAACGTCAGGCCCAGAAGACGGCGTTCAATCGATGCCTGGGTAGACAGTAACTGCCTTTCCTGCGACTTCGTTAGTGCCGAGGTTTCTCCTGCATAGCTGAGGGCAGGCAACACCGTTTAGTTGAAGAGGTCCGCTCGGAGTTTGCGGTCTTTGATGTCTTCCATTACGCTTCTCATAGACGAAAACGCAGCCCATCCAGCTTTGCGACGTCTTGCCAGCTCTCCAGCCATGTCGTTCTTCATATTGAGTTGGCTCCCGAGATACACGTACTCCTTAACGTCTTCGATTGAACTTCCTCTCAGAAGTACGGAAGCGCTGCTTGAGAATGGATTTCGCATCACTCTGGTCTTGGAGGTATTGATAGTGAGACCATAACGACTACCTTCTTCATCCAAACGTTGCAGCATCTCAGAAGCGTGTTCTGGAGACTCCGTAATCAACACGATGTCGTCGGCAAATCGCAGGTGATTGAGTCGCACACCGTTGACGTTGACGCCAAAGTTCCTCCAGTCGCAGCGACGCATGACGTGCTCTAGACAAGCGGAAAAGAGATTTGGCGATATCGGATCGCCTTGCCGTACCTTCTGAACTGCTACCACAACATCATTGTAGAAGGGGTGAAATGCTGTTGTACATTCAGAGTAACATTCTCGCAGCACATCTACGTAGATCTTTTCAACGCCTTGCTCCTCTAGCGCCTCCCAGACCTTCACTGGCTCCACTGAGTCGAATGCCTTCTTGTAATCAATGAAGGTCATCACGAGAGGAAGGCGGTGCTCACGAGCTGCTTCGATGAGGCGCCGGCATGTCACGATGTGGTAAAGAGTGCTGAAGTTTCGACGAAAACCCGCTTGTTCCACCGGCTGGGCTTCCTCTAATGGTCTACGGATACGTGCCAGTAAACACCGTGTGAACACCTTATAAAGGACTGGCAGAAAAGTGCTGGGACGGTAATTCGCTAAATCTTCTTTGTCACCTTTCTTGAAAAGTAGCACTGCGAGGACTGCTTCCACGCCGTTGGAACCGCACATTCAGCCAGGTAGCGAGTGTACCTCCTTGCTAGCGCTCGATACAAAGGGGGTCCGCACGGGGTACGGTGATGCCGTCTTTTCCTGGTGCTTTGTTTCGAGACATTTTTTCTATGGCATGGCGCACCTCCGATGTTAGAAAAGGCAGCACTTCCCTTGGAGCTGGTCGTCTTTCCCTGGCGACTGAAAGTTCCGATCTAAAGAGCGAGGAGTAGAATGTTGCCACGGCTTCCTCCATTCCAGGTATGGAGCAGCAACGAGTTCCATCTGCAGTTTTCAAGCATGGAATCTTGAGACGATGCTCGGCAATTTTCCTTCTTGCCCTCTTCAAACTTCGCCTGTTCTCTGCCTCGACCTGAAGTTTCGACCTTGCAAAGTTGGCGTGGTCTTCAGCAATGCGTTGCCTACAAAGTCTATTTAGCAAGGTGTACTCTACGTGGTTTTCTTGCCGATCCATATTTCTTCGCTTTTTGAGTAGAGCACGAGTAGA
>KZ345020.1:343673-354374 GCA_002352805.1 Teladorsagia circumcincta
AAATTAGGGGTATGTCGTATAGTTTTGCAACGCAGTGTATAGCTGCTGCAACTAGGAAATCATCGTGAACCACCAGCTAAAAGTGCAAAAAGCGGATGGGTTTGGGGAGCCGAACCAACTACCCCACCCGCATCGTATCAACCCGAGTCCATCGCACTATCCACTAGCACTAGCACTGCCATCCGAGCACCACAGTCATCCGTGCCGACAAAGCTTAGGAAACCATAGCAATTTCTTCAGCACATGGCTCGGAGAACCGCATCATATTGTTCAAACTTTGCGTTATTTTTAATGCATGGTTAACGAAAACCTATCTGTATGACAATAACCAACGCTATGAGCGACATACGCCACAATGAAGCATTAAAAACGGCAGCTAGTCAAGAAATTTTTCCACGCTCCTTTTTTGGTATTCAGACGCCGCTCAGAAAAAATAAACTACAGTTTTGTGATCCATGCATGTACCCCTATACCATGCAAAAAACCGCTTGGAGAAAGCTCGGCATTTCCTGAAAGACCCCCCCTGGTTAGTGTGGTGTTCCTGCCGAACGAGCGTTGATCGGTACTGTCTCGAAGCTCCCAGCCACTGCGTGGCTATGGGAGCTGATTGCAGCGCTGTGGCCGCTTTCCGGCGGGATCAGCTCCACGGGCGACTGCGCCTCAACTGTGAACCGACTGTCTGTTAGCTACGGAAATTACAGAAATACGGAAAACTTGGAAAAAAAGTGTTGCAACGTTTCCTCTCCAAGCAAACATGTACGATGCTCAACGGTGTATCTGTTTGCGGCCGCTAAAGAACAGGTTTTGTGATCAACCAGTAGTCAACAAGATCAGGTAGCTCACAAATCTCATAATATCTCATAACATCAAGGTTCCGGAATTGTAAGAACACCTTGAACAAATTTACTGCTGGCAAAACTGAGGCGAACGTCAGTGTTGTGGTACAATTCCATCCTAGCCGTTATCACACAAACCTTTTATCATGAAAATCCATTTATAAATAAGTATCCTACTACTATATAAAATTCGATAAGTCTTTGTGTGTGTTGTGTGTGTATTTGTGTGTGTATGTGTGTGGGTTGTCTGTGTATGTGTGTGTTGTGTGTGTGTGATGTGTGTAGTGTGCTGTGTATTTATGTATGTGTGTGCGTGTTTCACTAAATACAAGCGCGCTTCATCGCAACTATGGAGCGCTGTATTTTATGCACAAATGGCGGGACGGGAAGATAATTGGTGGGAGACAAAAACTGATGACTGCTGATAAAAGCTGATAAGGGTCACTGAAGCGTAAATTCAAAAAAAAATTCACATCGGGTGCTCCAACAGCTGTGAGGCGTTGGTTCCGACAAGTGGTGTGGAGGGTGAGACGAAAACATTTGACGGGAGTAGAAAGTAATCAGAACTGATTAGTGCTGATAATAGCTTTATTCCTGAGAAGTTTCCTATACTTCATTCAAACCAGATCCTAGATAAGAAACGCGTCTTATTTCAATCATCTTAACTTGATTTTATTCGCGCTGTCATCACCATTCGACCGCTACTCTCCCCAGAGTTACAAGGTATGAACAGTGGTTTTTGATGAAGTTCTGTTATGAATGCTGGGTAATTTTATTTTAACATCATTAGAACAACTACTCGACCGGTTAATTATCCTGACCTTCAGTTCTTGGTGACTGTTCACAAACCCACTTCACTTTATCGTCTCACACCGAAACGCGTATTAAACGGTGAGCTTCGGCAACCATGAGAGTTCAGTTGTCACACTCCGCGATGCAATAGCTGTTGGGTTCTTAAGCAAAGGACCCAACGCTACACAGGGTCTCCTCTTCCACCAAGCCTACCATATCATGAGCGCAGTAGCGTGTGGAGCTAAACTGGTCTATTCTAAAGAGACGTGTTGACGATGGCTTCGCAGTGAGAGTGAGCACACTAGAAGTCGTTAAGCAATGGCAGGGCAACAATAGTCCCATTAATTGCCGGCGGGCAAAATCGGTGAACTGATGTGGCAAGTATGTATCAAGAGTTATAAGACAGATGTGTATCGGAACAGATAGAGAATTTTGTCGTTTTCGAGCCTGAATTTCAAAACACGTATTCGGTTTGAAAGAAGCACATTGAATTGATATAAAACAGGGTTATGGAACGGTGGCGCGACCCGATAACGGATTTTGACTCAAACAAGTTCGGAGAATATCCAAGCTTCATGATTTCATGAGATGTTTCCGTATTTTATCAAACTGAAGCTCCTCCACAGAGCTTTTACTTCACGCGTTTTGGGCCTTCAGCCCTTCTCCAGGTCTTGACGAGCATTCATAGGCTACGTTCGTACACGATAGAGCCACATCGTGACAAACAAATGCTTAAGAGAGCTAACCAGTCACAAAAGAGGAAGTGCCGGGTTCAAGGGGAAGCGGATAGATTCCGTAAAGGATTATAGATAAGATTCGATAGACTAGGACAGATTCGCTTCATTTGTCATGTTGTGCAGCCCTTCTATGTATGCATGTGACCTACGGATGCTTGAAGCAGCCCCCGAAAACTTTTCTTGCGGAAATTCAGAATGCTTCCAAAGCTTTTCTGGCTACTATTTCCGTCTCATGCGTCAACACCGTACGCTTTATCTCGAAATCAACAGCATTGTGCTTCTCGACCTTATGCCTTTCAAGAGCCGTAAAACGAGTACCGCGTCTCATGTTAGTCAGATGTTCTTTGATGCGAATGGCTGAAACCCTACCTGTTTCTCCAATATACAGTGGCGCTCAAAAGTATTCGGCCAAATGCTTTCCCGGCCGTAACTTCTTTTAGGGCTAGCCTCTCTAACAGAATCAGCATATTAGTGATGGATAGGAGCAAGAGAGGAGAAAGAAAAAAGAATTTCTTTGAAAATTTTCAAGTATGATCAAATTCCAATAAATTTTATATTATTGTAGATATCTTATAACTCGACCAAACAATCGGTCGCATGATAAATAACACTGAGCTGATTCAATACTTTGTCGACAACCTTCTAAATTTGCTTAAATTTTAACAGGACTGAGTATGGAATCGGTAAATGAATTTCTTATTTTTCTTAAAATTTTACTTTCTCCACTCTTGCTCCTATAGATTATTAATGGGCTGGTTTGTTAAGAAAGACTTGCCCTCAGATCATATCTAAATTTCAACCAAACTGATTCAGCGGAGAAGAAGTTACGGCCGGGAAAGCATTTGGCCGAATACTTTTGAGCGCCACTGTAGGTTGAGTTACAAGCCCAACATTCGATTTGGTAAATGACTCCTTCATAGGCGCAATCTCCTGTTTCACCGTATGGGCAGGTAACACAGCCGTCTGACACACACTGCTCATCATAGAGCCTGTTTAGCACCGATTGCCGTCCTATGTTTTCGTGTTAAATATTGACCAACTGAACATCGTTGTGCAGATGTGCTCTTCTGTTTCTCCGTTGTGGCGGTGCTCACTTGGTCAGATATAAAGGGGAGACATAAGGGCATCCTGGTTTGACACGGTACCCTTCTTGGGGGATATGCCGACTTTGGTGTCTTTGTATTACATAGCCGTTGCAATGGCTAATTTTGTAGCTAACTGTCGTGATTCATGTCTTTCAACATCTCCAGTGCTCACCCTAGTCGCAGTTTTGAACAGATTTCCAACAATGGCACGTTTAACAGCAGCTGGGTGAGCGACGTGGCGTGAATCGAAATATTTTTCGAGCTACTCTTGCGATACCGTTTCACATGTGCGATGCCACTGGATACTTTGACTTGCGTATCAACCAACCGTGGTGAGGTGTTTCGCGAGTGAGCCTGATGTACTGTGATGGTTCATTCATTAGTTGGAAACACTCATCCATTTCGGACTGTGGCGATGTCATAATAAAACAGTCGTGAATATCTACAGTACATCAAAGGTAGACGTCCAAGCACAGGCCCTTCGATTTTACTCATGAATTAAACAGCAAGGACTGGTGCTAAGCGTTGAACCATGGCAAGCCCTCCAATTCAAGAATAGTTTGTCCCTGCCTACTTGAAGATGTTGCTTAAGGCAATCCTTGATCAGAGTCATTGTGCATGCTTTTCCGAGTTTGAAGGATTGTATACTATGCATATTCCATACGCATTTCCGTTAGTGATAAAGGTGGTGAATTTGTGGTTATGCCGCAGTCACTTGGCCGTGCCATAACTGAAGCGCATTTGCGGAATTCCTACGTTAATCGAATTGTAAGTGAAAGGGACTTTTGTCACAGTGCAGGCGACCTAATCATTCAGCTATTTTGACGAAACGTTAGGCCGTTTGAATAAATGTTCCAACTATCTACCTCGTACGGCAAAAGAAATAAACACAAATAAGAACAAAGAATGTCGAGGTTACAAGAAAAGAGAAGCTGCAGACTACCCCAAAACATAAATCGGAATATTTTTTATCGGATAAATTGAAATGATTTATAAGTTTATCAGATAAATTGGAATAATTAACTGAATAATTAATAAATTTAGATAGTTCGTTTTTGGAGTTCTGAATAAAATTTAATTACAAACTCAAGGTTGCATGTTCAGATAATCTCCTATTCAACAGATTCATCGAGGAAAACATCAACAACTACTCCGAGGAGAAGGAGGAATGGGTTCGAAAAATTCGCGAAAGGGAAGAGAGTTGCTACGAAAAAAAGTACAGTAAGATCAATGTGAGTGGCTGCTATCAGGATGTTTTCATCGAAAATAGGTCCGGTTGCAAGCGAACATGATATACAGGGTGGCTGGAAGGTATAGGACGCCATGTTTTTGGGCGTAAAACTCAAGAAGGGGTTCACATCACAAACCAACTCTGCAAAAAGATAGAGTTGAGCTAAGTGATCACTCTGTTCAGGAGATGCTTTAAGTTCCACGACTCTGCTTCGACAGAGTTCTGCACACGTCCAACGAAAGAATCAACTGGTACTTATGGTTAGTGGCGATGTTGTCCCACGCCCTTTGGGCGTAGTTTCAGAGCATCCACCGTGTTACAAAAGTCTTCTGAGGTATTGCTCTCTGTAGCATGTACCAGTCCAACCCACGACATCACTAGTAGAAACCAGCACCTCGGGATAGTAACGATGACATGCTCTTCCTTAGATTCTATTGCAATGCATTACGGAAAGAGTGGCTCAGCTCCGTTATTTCCAATATATAAAACGCTATGGCTGCCTGCTTGTGTGTGTCACGGAATACATAGCGTGCTTATTTATATGGAGCGCTGTATTTCGAGTGTGATATAGGCGGTGGGACGGGAAGATGTTTGGTGGAGAACCGAAAGTGGTAATATCAGATTCAGAGTGGCGAGATTCGCTGAAATACAAAGTTAGCGGGATCTATAGCAAGCGTCACAGCAGCAGCGAGGCTCTGACTCTGGTAAGTGGAAGAACATGTTGGGTAAGGGGACAGAAACTGATAGGTAATTGCTGATAATAATAATATGCATAAGAACATGCAGGTCACTAAGAACCGGGCTCTAGACGAGAAAGGCTTTTCATTCCGATTTCATTTCACTTGCAATGCCATCGCTAGCATCTATTACCATTCGATCGTTGCCCTCACGGGTTTCTGTAAATATCTGATAGATGTTCGAGAAATGGGATAACGAGTACCAGATATTTTCATTCCATCGCTATCAGCTATTATTCGGGCAGTCCATGAAGCGACTAGCTAACACATTTTACGATGTAACTTACTGTTATATTCTTTGGCGGCGGGACCAAATGGTGTACAGGCTGTCCACTTTCACTGAAGCCCACAGTGTCTTGCACGTGGTCGTGCTGTTCGAGCACTAAAAACATTCGTCATCAATGGGTTGGATGTGCGCAGCAATGCCATACCGTGCATGACTCCACCAGGGATACACGGCGGTGGCGGTTGGTTTGTACATCCAACACTTCGTTGTTCACAGAAGTGACATGGACTTCGCACGTGATGACGTTGATACTGCGTCTATACTCCAGCCTTACTGATGACTTCATCGTTCGTACCGCTGCTGTCTATTGCACAAAAGTACAGAATGTTTAGCCAAATGACGGCCACTAGGTTTATGCCGAAATAGGATAACAGATGTTCCGCTATACAGAATGGCTAGAATGTTGAATCTTTGTACCTTGTTAGATAAAATGTGGCATGATAACAAAGCTCACATCACTATGCACAAAGTAGTATGTGCCCTCCTATTCAGAAAACGAGAGTCGTCGGTGCAGACATTACACTACATTTGAAGACGGCCGTAAGAAAGCGGCTTGTCAACTGCCACATTCTCGCAGCCGCCGTAAAGTGTAGCTTTAAATCTTCAACGTCGAATTCTCGTTTATAGAAAGGGAGGTGACGTGTTGGGAGATAGTCGTAAGGTTTCTTGTAGATTTCCATGAACATCGAATTGAACGAAAGTTGGATCATGATTTCGAGACCATATAACTCAACAAAAATGCAGAAAAATCCTGAAATTTCTTCCCGCAAAAAAGCTAGCGAACGGAGTGTGTGATTGTTTGTTGGCACGACGCTGCGGCAGCACTGCAGAGCCCAGAAACTCTTAGGTCTATTGTAGTTGATTTCTCATCAGTCTTCTCTGCAAATTGTGTTTAAATGGCTCCAGGCAGAAAGTAAACATCCTGTCTTGTCGCTCTGGAAGAAACGCTTTCTTTTTGTCACTAACCTTCGTATTAGGGGATGGCTGCTCTCAGCGCAGAAACACTACTCCAACAACTCAGAAGGATCAATGAATGAGGTTGGGCTTATGCTATAAGTATTCTGCAGTAGGGACCACTACGGCGTTGGCAAAATTTTGCTATCAGTACGACGCCCCCCGTAGAATCTATCCGCAAGACCCCCTCCTTCACCCACCTCTAGTATTATGGTTTTGTGTGCGCTAAATTTGCTCCCATAGATGAGTGCTGACGTGAAACCAATGCCAAGTGAGCGATATGAAAGTATTTGTTTAAAAAGTTAGCGAAACCACCACACCGGCTCCGCATAATGGAACCGTCGCAAATTCCAACACTAAAGCTCGACTACGCTTTGAGGGCTGATAGTTTTTTGCTATAGCGTGCTAGTGGTACTCGGCGCTATCTTCTTGTCGGACGGCATGGGATACAGGGTCAGGGACCTAAAACGAGCATGTTTTTCTCATCACGCTGACGGCAGAACAGGACCTATACGTCGATTTACGACCTCCCTTTCGGGGCGAATTCAAGCCCTTCCCTACGCAGTAGTAGTGTACAGACAATGTAACCAGAACTTAAATCATAAGTCCTGCTCCGAGGAATAAGAAAAAGGGATTGGAGAAACACACTGGGCACCAGGGTGAATAGCGGTAGAAGAATTACTCGACCGTGGCTCTCCACCGTGCAAGAGTAGTGTCGATAGTGAATGTACGCACGGAGAGCGCAGACGGCTCGCGTATGCGAGAGAGCGAGAGTCCCTGACGCGCCGTAGCCATTCCTTGAGCGATTTTCACACTGATGGGCACTAAGCGTGGTTTGGGCGTGGAAGGGAAATTTCACGACACTGACGGGCGAGGCCCAGCCGCACTGTGGCGTTGTTTTGCAGATATTATCTATGGGTGGGACGCGAGCATATCAATAGGGACCAGAAAGTGATATCAGCTGATATGGGCTGATAAGTCGCGTCAATATGCGAAAGTCGTGAATTTTTGTTACCTAGCTTATGTTGCTCCCATAATTACAAGTTTTGTGAGGGGGAAGGAGTTCTTGCTAACAAGCGTCATGTGGGACGGGAAGGAACAGCTTTTGCGGGTGTGGGAGGGTGGTCCCCACTGACAGGGGTTGTCAGGGTGTTTTAGAACACAGTCACCATTCGGATGCGCAGCCTACGTTGACGCTAGAGGATTCCAATGTTCTGTGGGCCGGGACGGGAACATTGTATGAAATTTAGCCCAATCAGGTTTGACGAGTGATACATTTTATTCGTAATACCATGAGGGCGAAAAGTCATCAAGCCGCCACGTTTCAGAATTTTTGAAGAAGGGAATGCAAATCAAACATAAGCGTTCAAAGCTACTCATCATGAGTAAGCATGTTTCATTTTCATTTTGAGGCTAGCAGCATAACCCTATTCGCCGCTAAATTATCAGAGTTCAAGTAAAATGATTTTCTGTTACAGAGTTGTGATGGATTGATCCATTAATGAGGTGCTTTTTGAAGTAAATCAGTTGATGTTCTACAGGTCCTTCACTTTCGCTGAGGCTTGCCGTGTTGCGCGCGCTAGCGGGTGGAGCAAACCTGATTCAAAATGAATAAGCTATCAAGCCAGAAATGAAATTGCACTACAATTTTTACCTTTCTGTCTCTAGGGCTATAAGTTCCTTCATGCTCAAGCTTTTCCGCTGAAGTCCATTGTTTTGAAAGATTCGAATTATTCTCTATCACATCATGGCTTGATATTCTTCGAAGATTAATTCAAAGCAACAGTCTCAGCAAGGCTCTGAAAATTCTATGCTATTGGGTGGGAATGATGCACTAGCCTTGATCAAGACCATAGGAACTGTAAACAACCGAATAATTCACCTCAGGAAGCTGCAAAGAAGCCAGGAAGACGCCGTTGACAAGGGCGTTAGCAAATATCTTGAGAACGCCCATTTGCCAACCGTGAGTGGCTGCGGGTCCTTGCGCGCTTGCGAATTAATATCCCGCATTTCGAATTCATTAAGAAAAAGACAAAAGCACGTCTGAACTTTTGCTGTGCGAATGCAACTTTTTAACCTCTAACGACCAGTAACTTCGTTCATGGACATTCATTTGGAAAACATCGAACACCGTGTGACGAACTACAGGATTCAAGCTTTCTTAAAAACGTTCTCGAACGTTCCTGAAAAGTCGGCAGTTAAAAAAAACTAGTCCTGTCGCTGCTTTTTTTGGGGGGAGATTCTTCAAGCCACTTTCTTTGAAACATGGGTTGTTTTTTAAGCCTCACTGGCCGAAGCTTCCAGGGGAAGCAATTTCTCGTTGAACATAGGATATGTTAGAAAGTTTCGAGCGTGCGCTTGCACCGACATCCTGTGCCTTGGTGTGCGCCACATTCCGGTCGTGCTTTGATTCGCTGATCATTCAGAAAGAAGCGTGGTCACATATATGTACATAAAATAATCCGCTTTATAGTTATTCACATAATACATGAAACAATGCATTTTATAATTATTCACATACTCAGTTTCTGGTGATCAGGGATATCACAAACCAGGAAAGAATGATGGGTCGAAATGGCCATGTGAAATGAGACGTGCATCATGGTGTGTGGTTTTAGACGCCAATCTCGAATCTGCTTCTCAAATCTGCCAAACGGCTCGCTGAACGGAACCACGGAGGGTTTTTGTTTCCCATGCAGTTTGACACTGTCAGGAGTCGGCCTCAGCAGTAGCGACATTCGAGGTAAAACATAGCGGAGAAGGTGTTGTGGGCTGGTGGCCTAGTAGTTACAGCGCTGGGCTCTCAATCGGGAGATCAGTGATTCGGATCCTGTCCGGCCTTTACCATTTGTATTTTTTGTGACTAACCATTTTTTAGTAGTAAAACATGATTTTTCATCAATGGTCGATCCTTCTCTCCTTTTTCATGAGCCTGTGATCATTGACTTCGAGATTTTCCCCAATTTGCAGTGCGCCAGATAGGGATAGGGTGCGCCAGCATCCATAGCGCGTGCTTCAGCCGCTTTGAGTGGAACGAATGTGATATCTTTATCAAGGAGGTCAAGTTTTTCAAGTTCAGCTGGGCCAACCTCTAGAAAAATTCAAGATTTTGACAAAACTTTGACAAAGTGGACGAGTCCCTTGTATATCCCCCTAACCGATGAGCACAGAGATGACCTACCTTCAACGGCGACGACACTTTGTCTTTGAAAATAATACTATGTGAGTGCTGGAATCATGCGAACAGAAATCCCAGACATTTTTCCCGAGCACATTCTTCAGAAAATGGCCGGAACTTACTCCGTCCCTAGGCTAGGTTTCGATGGTACAGTAGTGGCCAGAAATTTATAATCAAACGGTTTTTTCATGATTTCTCTTCTGAAAGTCAATGGCACGTCTCCAAATTTGCAACAATTATTAACTACGTGTTTTATGATTTACTCAGAAAATTTCAACCTCCAGCTCAAATTTGGGTTTGAAATTTATAGATTTTTCGAAATCAATGAAGGCAGGTAAAAGATCACTTGATCCTTTTATTTGATTTAAATAATTTATAACCCGACAGAACAGTCAAGTAAACGGTCACTAATATTAGCAAGTCTAGCACATTGCTCAGAATTCTCTAAAGTATTGGATACGTGAACTGTTTTTGAATGCGGGGTCAATTAATGAACTCACCCTCTAGTGGGGTCTCTCTTTGTAGCCCGTGTTTTCGTGGCTCTTTCACTGACATACGAATTTGTAGGTCCTCCCTTAGTGGTTCTGTCATGTTTGCCTCAAGAGTCTGGCCTGGCTGGTCTTTCAAAAGCACCCCATACTGTCCAAACCACTCGTGCATTTGAGAGGCTCGATGCTTTGAGTCGCTGCTCTGCTGATAGACAAAGCCAGGTCGCGTGGCTGCCATGCCTTCGCATACAAGACACTTCCTAAACATGACAGCAAACGTCTGCCTTCATCGCTACCTCAGTCGTTAGCGTGGTCCCCCGTTTTTCCAAGACAACCTTATCAAGCCTCCGCTAAGTTTCACAATTGGCCGCTGCTTC
>KZ345020.1:403490-423386 GCA_002352805.1 Teladorsagia circumcincta
GTCCTCCGATACAGAGGTTACCTCCATAGGCGATGTTTCGTCGAAAAATAAAATTTTGAGTTTTTGGGGTTGTAATAGTTGTATAGTGCCGACAAATATATTAGGCTGTCCGGAAATTGATGCGGGTTTTGTTGTTACAAATTTAATTGAACATATTCGTTTGTAACTTTAAATTGATTGCTATATGTAGTGTAGTACATATTTGAGAAGCCCATTCCACTCTCTTCCTTATGCTGCTATTGGGTTTCAGAAAAACTCGTGCCTTAACTTTTTTTAAAGGTTTGAATCGTAGCCATCGAACCATAAGTCTGAGCAACTTCACTTCCATGAGTCAAAATTCGGAAACAATTCTGCGCAGACAGCTCTCGAAAGGTTTGTTGTGTGGGGCGAAGGATGCGTCAACAAATGCACACTGCACTTGTGGTTTCGAAGTTTTCAGAGGGGAGAACATGGAATTCGAAGTAAGGGGAGTCATGAGGGCATTCTCTTGTTGTCGACAACCTTTTGAGGAGCCGGCAGAAGGAGATTCTCGATTCAGGGGCACGACGGAAAGCAGCATAACCTAGAGCAGGCATAGCAAAAATGTCGGAGTGCCCGAAGAAATTTGGGAAGGTAAGAAGGCTGAGCAAGTAGGCACCGCATGCAGCAGCGAAGGCGCCTTTAGGGAGTCGCGGCCTTCCAGAGTAATGATGCATCACAGCTCTGTGAATCCGGGTGAACTTGATGGAGTACCAAGGTGTGCCCATCACGCCGGCGTAATACACCAGAAATAGCAAGGTCACTGAGCAGCAGCGAAGTCGCCTTTAGGGATCTCGTCACAGCTCGTTCTATCCAAAAAATTATCCTAGTTTAAAAAGATTTCGTTCTCCTCGACGTAAATCGGACTCCTTGCAGCGGAATTGAACAATTTTCCAAAAATCTAAGCAGCAACGAACATCAAAAACTTTTTCCAAAGCAAGAATTCCACAGAGTGAAGACTACGGTGATGGAGTCGCGGCCTTCCAGAGTAATGATGCATCACAGCTCTGTGAATCCGGGTGAACTTGATAGAGTACCAAGGTGTGCCCATCACGCCGGCGTGATGGGCACACCTTGATTCACGGAGCTTTCACCCGGATTCACAGAGCTGTGGTGCATCATTACTCTGGAAGGCCGCCACTCCATCCACTATCAAGTTATAGCTATCAAGCTATCAAGTTGGTACTCTATCAAGTTCACCCGGATCACACCAGGAATAGGTCTCTATGCAGCAGAGAGAAAGAACCGTCCCCCATGTTGACGACCATCCGCACAAACGACCTTTCAAAAAATGGATAAATCAGCTTATCCACCTTTTTTTCTACATAGTGTTCTCAATGGACCTCTGTCTCACCAAACCCCACTTTTCAGCCATCTTTATAGCTTCTTGGGCAGAAAAAGATTCAAAAAATGAGACACAGTGAAAAAGACCCTCGACGATTTCTGCGCTTCTGAGGTTTTTATGTTCCGAGTTCCTGCATTAGTTCAACTTGCCTTTTGTTAGGAAAGATGTGCAGTTTGCAACACTTTTTCGTATGGCTGAAAATGTTGACTTTGAGCTGAGATACATTGCTTTGAAGTCGAAGGTCAGAAACCCGCATTAATTTCCGGACAACCTAATAAATGAAAAAAACGGGCTGGAAGAAAAACCACGACAGTAATCCTATGCAGGCCTGCCTCTTATTACCGCCCTCCCGAATAAAAGAATAGCAGGTCGTGGTCTCAAACTCGAAGTGAGCTACTATACTCCCCAGGGAAGACCTAGCACGTCGTACAGCCAACACTCCCGTAAATAATCCCACCGAACATCTAATTTAGTTCACGAGTTGCCGAAATCGACTTAAGACTTCAAAAGGATGTTTAAAAAAATTCGATGCCAACAAAAAGCGACGTCGCCATAAACTCGTCAGCTGCTTACCAAATTTGTTTTGGAATTGTGGAGTTTCCAAACTTTTGACGCGCCACTTAAATAATTAATGTATTTCTAACTGTGATGTTCGATTTTAGGAAGTTATAAGGTGCGTCGTATTTTACGCTTGATTTTATTATATATACAGGCCGTTTTATAATTACAAGGTCAGACCAAAATATTGCATTACCAGAGCGAGAAAACGGCTGGGAATTTCTCTAATATCACCAGCTGATCAACATGAATATAACCTTTGCAACGCGTGTATTTGATTTTTTTTCTTTGATTTTTTTACGACCTTATGCATGTAAAACCTCAGAAAAAAAAAACGCAAAAATCCTCTGCTGAAATTCGACCATCTCCAACTCGCCTCTGGAGGAATATTGAGGAGTATGCCAATCAATGATGTGCCCTTTACTTACTCGTAACCCCATGTGGGAGTTCCGCTATCAAGTTGACAAGGAAGCTCAGATGCATTTCTTTCCAAATTTGGATTTTCTGTTTGGCGGCGATGACGAAAAGCCGTAACGATTTTTAAATTGAAATCCTTCCTCCAGAACACCATTGTTCATATCAATTATTACGGAAATCTCGAAATTTTCGGAATCTATTCTGTTCTGTTTGCTCATTTGTCTTGTTTTTCATTAGTTGTGAATCAGATCGAATTTTAGCTCCTCGCGATAATGTAATCAGTTCATGAAAGGACCACATCACTTTTTTTGAATTTTCGTCAAGATGATAAGATAGGAAAATCAACTAAGCATACATTCTTAACTCAGTCATGACTGGTCTTAACATTTCACGGTTTTTGAAAGTCTCGCCTGAGAAAAAATTGCATCAGATTTTAAGAGAAGGTGCTTGACCGTTGAGTCGAGAGAAACCAGATCTGGAAAAGGAGTGAGGAGACCGGGGCAGCCTGATAGCGGAATATCAGGAAAAGTTCGTTACTGATTGAATGGTTCACCACTGATTGATTCCTCCTGGAAGAAAATTGAGTTGAGTCTTGCTGTCGGTTAGATCATTTTTTCTTGACGGGACATCCCGTTTCGCGAGCCCAAAGTTTGAAAACCCAGCAAGATGCAAATGCAAATCATTGTTTTTTCTGAACAGACTGTTCCCTTTCGAATGCTGTATAGCTCGGTATGGGAACATGGGAATCTAGCAGGTAATTTTTGTTGAAAGAACGACCCTACTTATGGGCTGACTTAATATACTATGTACACACACTTCGTTGCAAAATTATGCAATGTTCCCCAAATATTGCAATTATGCATGTGAACGGAGTATTCTTCTATTTTATAAACCGCTAACTTGGTGTGTCGGTTTGTATGTATGTCTGCATGTATGTATGTACAGTGCGTTGCAAAATCATAGGACACCCCTCAAGAATAGGAATATCTCGGCTTCAAGGAAACGTCGGAATCGCAACCTGTAGAATCGAAACCGCCGCTATGAAAAACCTATACTACCAAGTTACCAGGTTATCCGATTAGCTTTCCGGATTCTTAGACAAGATTTTTCATTTTTTGAGCCGTTGCAAAATCATAGGACACCCCTCAGAATTCTCCTAACTCTAGAATTTTTTGATCCAACTAGCAGCGACAGTAGCACTTATCCAGTGCATGGCAACTCTACTAGACTTACACTTTGTGTTGCCCTTGTCCCCTCCACTAGCGGAACCCATACTTTGTATTTATACGCGCCTGATGACTCTACCACGAGGATCGAAAACATTCTTGGGAGCTCAAGGAAAACCGTAGCTTGGCACTACCAATTCATAGCAGGAATAAAAATAATAAAAATAAGAGAGCACCAGGGCAATCATCAAAATCTCCCCAGCAGGATTGGCTTGAATCTTGATGACCACATGGATCAAAATCACCATGTACGCTCGACATGTGTGAGCTCTACGACAGATAGCAGATAAAAAGGAAACCATCTGACACAACCACCGATATGGACAACTAGCATAGGGTCCTGCGAAGCAAGCTGCCATGCCCGTTAGGCGTTGTGACTGAAAGCAGAGAAGAGAAACTCCAGGTCTGGAAATCATCATGAGGTTACGCATGCCCACATCGTTAGGAAACCATCACGCAAAGTTCTTTGGAGGATATTGTCGAGTCCCGGCCTCAGTTCCTTCACAAACGAATAGTGTCATCTGATCCATCAAACTAAACTTCTCTTTACTAAAGAAACCCGGTCTGAGTGGAGCGGAACGCTTATCATCTTGAATGGAAATTTGCTCAACAGAGTCCAGCCTTGGCCCAGTCTTTCGTTGGATTTCTCTTCTCTGCTTTCAGTCACAACGCCTAACGGGCATGGCTTGCAAGCTTGCTTCGCAGGACCCTATGCTAGTTGTCCATATCGGTGGTTTTGTCAGATGGTTTCCTTTTTATCCGCTATCTGTCGTAGAGCTCACACATGTCGAGCGTACATGGTGATTTTGATCCATGTGGTCATCGAGATTCAAGCCAATCCTGCTGGGGAGATTTTGATGATTGCCCTGGTGCTCTCTCATTTTTATTCTTGCTATGAATTGGTAGTGCCAAGCTACGGTTTTCCTTGAGCTCTCACGAATGTTTTCGGTCCTCGTGGTAGAGTCATCAGGCGCGTATAAATACAAAGTCTGGGTTCCGCTAGTGGAGGGGGCAAGGGCAACACAAAGCGTAAGTCTAGTAGAGTTGCCATACACTGGATAAGTGCTACTTTCACTGCTAGTTGGATCAAAAAATTCTAGAGTAAGGAGAATTCTGAGGGGTGTCCTATGATTTTGCAACGGCTCAAAAAATGAAAAATCTTGTCTAAAAATTCGGAAAGCTAATCGGATAACCTGGTGACTTGCGAGTATAGGTTTCACATGGCGGCGGTTTCGATTCTACAGGTTGCGATTCCGACGTTTCCTTGAAGCCGAGATATTCCTATTTTTGAGGGGTGTCCCATGATTTTGCAACGCACGTCTGTGCCCGCAAAATGAAGTGAGTGATAACAATCTCATGGTAAACAGACCACTAGCACAATCGGTTAGCTCGCAGGGCTTGAGCTCTCGATTTTTGCAATGGCGTGATTGTGATATCACCCAACGGCCACGTAAACACCTACTGAACACGATTTCATTCATTCCACATGGAGCTGCCGTAGCAGCTGAGGGTAGTAAAAGGGAAGAGGGGAGGAGATTGCGGAGGAGAAAAGGAAAACCAATCTAACAAACCTAAGGTACAGTTTAGTATTGAGATGTCGTTCTAACAGTAACGCTCTCTACTACTTACAACATCGTTTTCTGTGCATACGCATCCCTTCTCTGAGATTTTGGTGTCACAAGTGGAAAGGAAAGCGAAAGGCGTAAAGCAAGGAGGCAAGGTCCCGTCGGTTGATGGGGGACCAATCTGGTCAGCAAATGAACCACTTATGCCACTCAACACAGCGTACAAAGAAACCTACAAAAAAATCTTTAAGAAATTTTATCTTTACCCAGAAATCTTTGAGACAGGAAAATGAAAGGCGGTTTCTAAACGAAATAGCCCAAATTTTGACAGTTTTCGACGTTCCGTCAAAAGTTCCACAGAAAAACATAACTTGGAGTAATATCATACATACGCAGGACTCCACCGTTTGCGCGACCACACTCTAGCGTTCGCAAGTGAGAAATATGTATTACATGCTGCAGCGTCTTCCGATACTAGTAGCTCTTGGGAGACGCACGTAGGATTTGTTCTATAGCTCGCAGTGCGGCATAAATGGTGAAGGACTTGTCACTTGTCGTGGGAGGGCGCTCATCTCATTTGTTCATTGCTGGATTTCCTGCGGAAATTCGGAATACTTCTGAGGCTTTCCTAGCGACTACACAGCCACGCTGCTTGTCCATCTTGTGCCTCCCGATTGGCATAAATCCAAAAAAAAAGTGCCTAGTGGACGTCGGAACCGCTAGAGGGGAGAAATTGCAGGTGGAGTAGAAATGATTCTCAACCTCGAACTACATTGAGGTTTTTAAGCCGCTGAAAACGACGATTTCGTCAAAACATAGGTCTATTTCAAGAACGTTCTTCATATCAATCTCGCTTGTCACATAAAACACAGTTTCAAGCTTTTTATGGGCTATCTCACCCGCCTAATGTCTTCATCAGACTTGGCATCAACGTGCTACCATCTGCCTTGCTGTCACTGACACTGACAAGTAAAGCCCTCAGGTCGCCATAGCTATTCAAGAAGCCATGCATACGCTTAGATGTGCCCTCGAACGTTGATCTCAAATCTGCCTTCCAAATCTGCTGAACGATTATTTGAATGGAGCTATGAAGCAAAAAAGCGCAACGGTAGTGGTCGGGACTCTCGTTCAAAAATGTCGAAGGATCGGTCCCTCATCGTAGTCACTGTTCTGCATTCTCCAGGAATTTGGTTAAATAGGCTAGCAAAAGCTAGCAAAAGCAGATCAGCTGTATCCCTGAAGAACTGAAACAGTAAACACAATAGGGGACCGATCCTTCGACATTTTGACTGTGAGTCCTGATCATTACCGCTACGCTGTTTCCCTTCATAACTCCGTTCGGAGAAGTGTTTAGCAGATTTGGAGGGTAGATTTGAGGTCAGCGTTCGAAGGTACATCTGAACGTATGCATGGCTTCTTAAATGTCCATGGCGACCTGGAAGCCTTTCTCTGTGAGAGAAATGAAGAGGTAATTTAAGCTACACGAAGAGTCTCCGGAATCATCGCCTCAGAAATACAGGACCTGTTCTCAGGAAGGGGGTGAATTTGAAAAAATAATTGGAAAATGCGCCACGGTTTTCCGACAACCTACTATTTCATGCCATTTCACAACACATAAGCCATTTGATACAGAATTGTTACAGTCATTTTGTGAGAAGACGGCCGACTTTCAACCGTTAATACAGTATCACAGGTGGAAAACGCCCAGAATAAATCGGTCGGTTGCTTTTTCATATATCGTTGAAACCTAGACTCATAACGCTTCTCATATTATTGGTCTTACCTTAGAAGAGAGTTCTGAGCAAAATCTCACCTTCCTTTGCAACACTGTTATACGCAAAAATGGGATGTCAATCCACGACATGTTACTACAGTGGTTAGAATCATGCGCCCAACGACGCCACAACTTTGACAGCCCGGAACTGTGTAGGCTGCGGATTCACGAAGTTAAAGGTCTTATTTATAGATCTGTGCAATGAATTTCTCGAAAAGTACTAGATTTCAATTTTCTCAGATTAGACGAATTAGTAATGATGGGCTAGACGTAGCGAATAAGCTGATTAGGGCGGCGCCTTCTACGCTTTCGTGTCTGATAATTTGATGGCGGGAGCTCCTCGAAACACAAGATCGAGCATTTCGACAAAAAAGGCGGGCCTTCTCGCGTTCCGGGTGTACCTCACCGTCGCTTAGCTCTTGTAAATGAAGAAAGTTGTAGCTGAGCGGTCATGGTGAGCCACTCGAGAAGCAGCACGAAAAGAACATTTCCTGAGAATTCCACCAACAAGATCGCGAACCCTGTTCTCGTCTAAAGGACAGCTGTTAGTGTCGTGACGTACGGTGGCAGGCTGGATTCAGCTGTCATCTCCGATAACGCAGAAGCAAAGGTACATACATGATCTTTGACGTTTTACCAGAGTCACGCATGTGGTGTGTGTTCTATTTCTGGACTATCTCTGAATTACGATAGCCTGGATTCGCAATGGTTTCTGACGACAGTTTTCGGGCAGCGCCCAAAGGTCGTCGATAATCCGCGAGTATTAGCTTTGGTGCTCGGCTCGTAAGCATCGCGCAAAGCTCGCATTCAAACATCCGGAAACAGCTACCCCTCGAAGGCAAGCCCTGAGCATACCCGACTAGTAGGAAGAAAACCAGAGGGGGATTATCAGTTCCACACCTACCGGGATCACATCGGCTTCTTCGCAAAGATTGCGCGATTAAATGCCGAGTCAGGATAAGGTACGAATGGGAAGTGTTTTCATCACTAATATGGATTGCGCTGCACTCACAAGAGACACGTTACTCTACTCACCAGGGAAGGTCACCAGTTCGGTCCGGCTGTTAGCAGTGATCTGTACACCGTTGGACTCGCCTTGAGACGCTGAGCTCAAAACTGCCTTCGTTATCTGCTAAGCGGCTCTTCTAACGGAGTCATAAAGTAAGGGAGCGCAGCGGTAGCCCTCCCATCTCGCAGGCAAGAGGTGGTGCGAAAGGTTTTTCTAAGAGACTACTTTTTTCAATGTTATTAATACAGAAAAGCTTCAAAATTTGTTAATTCGTCAACACTTGACATCAACTGCTCTACGAGAGGTTTGCGAGCAGTTCTCACAACCTCTTGCCTGCAAGACAAGCACTACCGATGCGCTTCCTTGCTTTATAACTCCCTTCGAAAAATAGTTTAGTAGATAAGGAAGACAGTTTTGAGTTCACAGTCTCGAAACGAGTGCAGGAGTATAGAGTTCATCACGGATGGCAGGACCGGCCTGATGACCTTCCCTGGTCAGTCGAGATGGCACGCTGACAAGGCCTCCGGCGTACTACTTACAGCGATGTCAGCTATGCACACCCACCTGAACTAGTGGTACCTGGTTGGCATAACGTACTGAATCAGCTAAACCGTTTGCCATATCAACCGAGGGAACGGCTGGTATATTCGGATAACTCGTTTATACGTGCCTCTCTCCCAAGCCAGCCTCCTTCACTGCAAGTGAGTGCGAGGGATTCGTTCTGACCTTGCCGACGATATCTTTTCATTTTTACTCCACTGTCGTTACTTTCCATCTCTTCACCCACATTCAATCGCCATAATGCCCATAGAGTCCGACCTTTGCTTTCGAGGCGCTAGTCCTCATAACCTGCAACCATCGACCCCTTTGCACTTCCACCCATGCGATTGATGTAGGGATCAGTGTTTCTCTTGAACTGCGTGCTCTCTCGCGTGCTTTATCTTTTTTGATCTTCTTTGCCATCGTACCACATCCGACCTTGTTGAAGGCTCGGGCCTTGGTTTCAATGTTCGCGAATATTTTCCTTGTTTTCCTTCCCACTTTCAGTTCGTTCTGCAGCTCAGTATCACTACGACGCAATCTTGTCACCAGTTTTATCCTGGGGCTTGCCTCAGAACGAATTCCCAACTTGAAAAGCGCTGACGACATGCGGATCTTGAGTTAAATGTGTAGGGCTCCCAGATGTGAACACCCTCCGGTGTCAAAACATGCATTCTGTAGGAACTCATGAAAAGTAGTGGCTGGCAAAAGGCTTTACCCAGCTGAAGGGTTGTTGCTTTACAGTAAAGATGCAAGGTTATATGAGCGTCAGATGAGTGGAGCTTTTTAGAAGCCCTCCATCACTGCGTCGTCCAAGAAAAACCTGGAGAAGAGTAAAAAAAATCGTTCAGATTTTCCCCTAACCTAATAGCACATCGCACGCACTGTCTAGTCTTCAAGGAGGAACATTTGGACGCATTAATCAACATGTTTCAGAGTGAACACCGTGCTGTCTAATTTCCCAGCCTTTGCTGAAGCCTTCTTCTGCTCTCCGAACTCGTCAATGATTGCCGCAGAGCGCTGCAGTCTGTGGTAGCAAACACGACGTAGAATGTGCACGCACCTATGAATGATCTTAAACTTTTCTTAATGCTTATATTCAACTAGTGCTACAATGTACGTGTTAAACATGCAATGAAGTCCTTCCATGTACGAGAACCTTTTACAACTCGAATGTGACAAAGTTACTGATAAGTCAAACAATTTTACCAGATTTAACCAGTACCTGCCAGATAGTAACGGTCTTTTGGAAAGTTCTGCATTTTTAAACACTCAGCTGTTGATTGCTTTGTTGATTTTTATTTCCTCTTTCAGGAAGAATACTGCTTTGAAGAACTTTTCTTGCTCTATCCTTTTCTGCTTTTGTTGGTGTTTCGTGATGCCTTTTTTCAAAGGCTTCACGAAAAAATCAACAAAAACAATGCGACATACCTTAAGAAAAGGCTCGCATGATTTCCCTCTCCTAGCTCAAGATAGTCTCGGAAAGAACGAAGCTGGTCAAGGTATTGAAGATTCTTTCGGTTCAGATTTGCAACAGATATGCACTCAAGCAATTGTTCAAAAAAATCTTCTATCGAAAGATGACAATGGTTGTGATCGGATATCGGTTTTTGCCAACGATTAGCTAATGTTTTAATCATAGGACTACTGAACAGGACAACTGGGACGGTAGTAAAGTACTTCTAACTCCCAATTAGAGGTGGTGATTGAGGATTACTAGGGAAGACGAAGTCAGAAAACCGCAAACTAGCCCTAGATCAAACAGGAGGTCCCTAATTTATCTTTGGATGACAAAAATAAGAAACGAAACCAAGCAAAAAACTGAAAAACAGGCTGCACAAAGCAGAAGGATGTGTAGAACAGCAGCCGCTTTTAAACTTCTACTTGTTGGAGCTGGTCAGAGAAAAGAAAGACCATCTGAATGAGGAAGCGCAGATACCACGTGTGTCACGTTGACCCTTCAGTAAAAAGTACTCCGAAGGACTTTTTAATGGTGGGTCAACGTGGCGTACGTGGTATCCGCGCCTCCTCATATGGATGGTCTTTCTTTTTTCTGACCATCCTCCACTAACTATGAGTTAAAGTATCAGACGTTATCCTACATTCCTCAGCTGCTTTGTGCAACCTGTTTTTCTTTTTCTTCTTGGTTTCTTTTCTTGTTTTCATTACTCGTAGATGAATTATGGACCGCCTGTTTGACCTAGTGTTATTTTGCTGCTTTCTGACTTCTTCCTCCATGGTAGCCCTTAATCACCACCTCTGATTGGGAGCTAAGGGTACATTACTACCGTCCCTGATTTGTGGGTTCCAGTTACACGAGTACAGCTGGAAATTTCAGTGGGTCTGATAGGGGCGTGCCGCGACAAATCACCAATTCAAGTGTTGTCAGGATTCATAGCTTTTTCATGTAATGAGAAGAATGATCCGCCTCCCTAAAGATGTGTGACCTGCGATTATGAAATCTTCGCTACATTCTACGAAGCTTTACAGAAAGGTCTAGCGCGATCAATTCAACAAATCTCACAAAACTGAAATTTCACCCGAAGAAGGTTATATTCATTGAATTTTCTGAGGTCAGCGGCTGGCATAGCCTGTGGCACCAGACAGCTGTTCGAGAAAGCACTGGTAACTAATTAGGTTGTTCCATAAGTATTTGGTATCCATAGTATTTATTTCCATATCTATGCAGTTGTGAAGTCTCTAGGGATAATTTTCGAATATTTATTATAAAACGTATTTGAACCACAGTGAAAATCTCTCTAGAATTTCCCTGCCGTGTAACCTTGCAACGATTACGGCTGAGGAAATCACTTTGTCTGAGAGCATGTCTAAATTACAAAGAACGCGTCAGGGGAAGCGATGCGGCAAGAACCCCACACCCTGCGATGGACCTGCAACATGTCTCTCGCGGCATAGTGAACATTTGGTTGCCGGTGTTCGAAAACTCGAGAAGTCGGTGGCTACTCACCATGAATAATGAGTGTCATCTGTTGTTATTCAAAAACAGGCTGTGGTGCGATGCACGGCAACTGGCGCAGCTTCTCCAAATGATAGAATGCGTTCTTCGACAGCTCCTTGAAAAGGAGAAACTATGACATGAGGAGATCTCCTGATCTAGGTGACAGCTGTCCTCAGAAGCCTTCAGATTTTGCATGAATATTTTGACTTATCGTCTATATCTCGCTTAACCCGACCAATTTAGTGGTGGCATCGAGTAGTGCGTTCCTCAAGTGAAGCACACTAGAGATCGCCACTGGCGCCGTAGGATCGCAAATTCCGGCGAATATTCCAATTTGACTGGCAACTTTCAGAATTGGTGAAGCTATGAACCTTTTACCGCCAGCTCCTACCAGCTCCTACCAACGAAAATCACTGCTGCTGTAAAGCGATGATGTGGGCGAGCAGTTCTTCACAATACGCTTGGAAACATTGCGAAATAATTTACTTCATTCAGGCAACGATCGATCAGAGAAGTTCCAGCAGAAGTCTTCGAAACCCTTCTGGGACGTCTGTCTCTCCTGTATGTGTGTGTGTTCCTGCAGATCCGACCTCAACAGAGTATACCGTCTGCTGGTGTTGTTGATTCGACCGAAAGAGGAGGAGTCTTATGAATCAGACCACAATGAAACGAGTTCTTCCAATTTTCTGCCTCTCAAGCTCAGGATCTCTGAGCGAATGGCATCCAAAAGTCACCTGCTGCACGGCAGTGTGTTGACCGCTATGGTGGGGCATGTAATTGAAAATCGCTGATTGTGCTAAAGAGCCAAGTTCACTGCTTTCGAGGCACCAGCATTCTAGGAAACCGGATCGTATGAAAACATATTGCATTGTGAAGGGTTCTACTAGGTTGTCAAGAAAGTCTGCAAAATAAACAATTTTTTTCGAATTTATTTCTATCCGTTACATAGCCAACAATTAGGAAACATACAAAACATCATAACAGGCGAAACATTGCCTTTCAGCAGCTGACTTCCGGTTGCCGTTTGATCAGCAATCGTGAGCGTTCGTGGTGAGAAACCCAAGCTTACCACTCCGAATCAACGGACTACCTCAATTTTAAATGAATTAACAGCGATAGGGGTGATGGCGGCCTGACAGCGCCAGGTTTGGTGAGCATACCAGGCGGATCAGGGCGTCTCAAAAAGCCTGGAGACTTTTGTTAGTCCTTCCTCGCGATTAGTGGACAAACGCTATCGATAAAGTTAATATTCCGGGACTCCCCGCCAACAGCCCATCCATTTGCCATCATTATTGTTAAACAAAAGTGGAAATCGTCGGCAACGGAACTCAGTAACAAAACTTCTGCAGCTTCACCGATACTGCAAGTTGCTCCCCAGAATGCACTGCTAGAATCGGCGCTAGACTCTTTGGCTTTACGTGTCTGAACCTATGGCGAGCAGTGGTGCTTTCGTGTATGAACGGGAAGGATCCACCTTTTTTCTCACCAACGAGACTGTCGGATCGAACGAGGGGCCCACGCTAAATTGAAATGCCCAAACAAAATTCCATCGTCCCAATAGTTCCAAGTATCTGGACCCCGGCAACCAATTAATTGCCGTTGTGAATTCTGGATTTTCATTGTAGTACGTGGGCTTCTTGCAGCGTCGCTTCCAGTGACATACAAGAGCGAGGACAGGAGTCGAGCACGCCTGCGGCCGAGACTTTTCTCAGCTATACCCGCGGTGAATTGCTACGGCAGAAATGCCCTGAAGAGAGCTAGAAATATCGCTCACACACGTTTGAAGTAAAGTTCCGGAACGGTCCCAAAGATTCTTCGAGATTAAATAGAAAATGCGCAAGGATTTTTCCGACAACCTGATAGATTCAAACAATTTCATGTTGACTTGAAATGCTATTAAACGTCGAGAAACTGCGTTTTATTCGATGTCTAGAAATGACAGAATAATACAATGAGCGTGTTTCAGTGTAATTCTTGATCCGGTCACAAGCGGTAAGTACACGCAAGTACCCTCATTTTCCATCATAGTTTGCGTATGAGCAACACTTGCCATTAGACTTTTCGCACGTAGCCCGTATTAACATTGCACACTGCACATTTGTGCTGAGGAAAAAAAAGCATGATACACGGTTTCAAAATGAAAGGTGAGGTGCTAAAAAGAAATGGCCAAGAAAGGTTGTTTGAAAAGCGCAGAACGTATCCGCTACTCTGATTGTGATTCATGCGCTAAACGATTTGATTGGTAGTGATTGGCAACTTGGACACCATGCTCTGGCTCTCGTAGCGAGAATGCAGCGTTCACTCTTCCCCACACTGCATATTCTTCTAATGATCGTTCAAAGTAAATTTGCAATGTTAGCTCTGACGTTTCGGCTTTGGTTTTGTGCACTGCAGACTATAGATAAGAGTCGATTATGTCAGAGTATCTTATAACGAGTGATTATAACCATTGCCTGGTATGAATGAATGTGATTTTGTCTTGTCAGTTGAAGTTGAAAGTAGTTTGCTTAAGTTAGAAGGTAAAAAGACACCGTGCAGGAACTACCAAACAACCTAAGATCGTGATCCAGTTCAAACATGGTGCATCGGGCAAATTGCAAGAGCTTCAAGGCGCCCGTCAATACCAAACTACCTTATTTTCCACAAGTACTACAAATGTAGCACATACCTCCTCCCGTAAAATGACAACATTTCTCAGATGCACAACAAACCACATCAACATAACCAAACTCCACAAAAGAAATATGAAAAATACTGTATACTTTCGCAACCGTGTATCAATAGCTTTATTGTCGTAGCGAGAGAATCCAGCACATGAGAAATAATGGCTTTTATACCGGCTGACACGTGGTATCGTTCATCGATGGCCACTTGGTATCGTACAATCACTAACAGAAGCTCAGCGGTCTAGACTAGTTCATCATGTCACTTTTAGGGATCTAACACCTCCCTCCCAAGATGTACGGATGCATGTCTTGTTTCTCGGATCAATCTTTAGTCGTACCGTAGAACGTCTAGTTCGTGATTTCAAAGTGTGGGCAATTGGCTCGTCGTCGATCTGCGTTGGCAGTTGATTCTCATTCGATTCAATGTCCTGATCCTGTGATTGCGTCACAGCAGATGGACACATGAGCAGTGGCAGATGCAGTCTATCTGCTAGTGGCATGCTACTTTTTGAATGCGTCCCGGGGTGCAGCTGATTTGCTTGTCGTCTCCGAAGTCGACCTCAACGTCGTAGACACATGGTTCCTAAAAAAGTTGTATCCGCGCCTGGGTCCATTCAGTATATCCAGCACGGTAGTCGTGAGCCCACCCAAGATCGTCAGTGTCGAACGTCTCCGAGCAAACTGCGTGATGCTTGTTGAATTGAGCTTCTATTTATTGATCCCTTCGAGACCCGAATGTTGATTCGAAGGCTTCAGTAGTTTAAGCGCAGGCGGCTTTCGAGACACCTCCTCAGCGGGTGATTGTCAGGATAGCGCAGCAGCAGCGCGGCGCTCAACGATTGTTGAATGGGAGTTTTTGCAAAGCTTCCAGGGTTGTCTCTTCTTTCTAATGGTGCTTGATTTCGTTACGTATACAGTCGCGAAACCCCTTCGTCACGAATTGTATTCCATTGCCCGTTAACAGTGTCTGCGGGTAGCCAAACTGAAAAAAGATGCGACGGAACGCCGTGATCGTTGCCGCCGATGTTGCGATTGACATCATCATTGATTTTCCATCATTGTAGGGTGACTGCGCGTCCATGGTCCCTGTCTGGCCACGACAGCATGAAGTCATTGTAGGGTTTCTTGCGTTTCCTTTAAAGTGATTACAGGATTTCACTTTGTCCTTGATATCCTCGTTGATGTGGGGCCAGTAGCAGAATCCCGGGCCGGCATGTTCATCCTTTACATTCCAGGGTGGCCATCGTGTAGGTTTGCGAGGACAGCGGCTTGCAGTTAGATGACGATGCGGTCTCACACACAAGAGGCATCCCAGGTGCGTCGTGAGATTACCGCGCATAGAGTTGAAATGAAGTAGTTAATTCTTCGGCTTCTTTGGCCACTTTCTTTCAGCTTTGATCCATTGAAAAACTTCTTTTAGTTGAGAATCCTTGAGTGTTTCTAGGACCACAACGTCCGCGAGCATCGCTAGTCTAGTGGACATATTTGAAAACAAATTCTTGGCATAGACATTGATTTCGGCCATGACATTATCCTCCAATAACGTTGTTTAATCGGCAATAAGACGGGAGAGTGATCGGCTTGGTCAAAGTTCTTTGTGGTCGGATACTCGATGGCAAAATTGTAAATCATCACAGTCAGGGGCCATCGCTGGACCAGCCATGTAGACAGGTATGCCCTTTTCACTCCCGTAGATCGCTAGAAGCGGTTCGTGGTCCATCAATAACTTGAAATGGCGTCCGTGGAGGTAGCGGTGAAATTCCCACACAGCCAAGACTAGGGCAAGTTCTTCTTTCTCCATTTGTCCACAGCTCTTTTCGGCTGCTGTTAGGGTGCGACATGCATGGTAGATCGGCTTTTCCGTTCCATCCAAGAATCGATAAAATGACCGTTTCTAACCCTTATTCAAAAGCATCAGCCGACTATTTCCTTGAACGGGTCGCAATGTGAAAGCAGCAAGTCTGACGACAGTACCTCCTTGCGATCTAAAGCTTGTTGACAGTCGGTTGACCATTTGAATGGTACGTCCCTCTTTAGAAGCTGGTCCAGCGGTACGCGGAGCTTGCGCATCTCCTCGACGGAAGCTAATAGCTGAGCAATCACAGGAACGATCGCGTTACCCGATGTCCTTTGGTGGTGGCATCTTTTTTGATGACCTCTGTTTTGCAGGGTCTGGATGACCTTCATCTGCATCGATGGTATTGCCCAAGTAGCGGATCTGAGTCATCAGAAAGCTGCATTTCTCAATACGGACAAAGAATCTTATGAATTCTATAGAACAGGGCTTCTAAACTCGCGATGTGCTCCTCTGTAGTAAAGCTAGTTACGATGACGCCAACGAAGTAAGCGGCACATCCATCCAGTCCAGCAAGCATAGAGCCCATCATCTGTTGAAAGATGCCGGGAGCAGATTTCACTCCGATTGCTAGCCGATTAAAGTTGAATAGTCCTCTGTGCGTGTTGGTCGTCAGAAGTTTTTTTTTGATGCATTGTCGACTTCGACCTGTAAGTAGACACCAGCGAAATCGATTTGCGTGAATACCGTTCCACCATTCAGTTTCGTGGAGACGTCGTTGGGCGTCTGTAGTGGGTGCTGGTGTGGCACCAGCGCGTCGCTGAGGCCGGTAGAATAAACGGCGCACAAGCAAAGAGTTCCATTTGCCTTCTTCTTCACGACGATACTTGCAGCACACTTTGAATGGGTGGCGAGAGATAGCACCTTTCCTGTCAGCAAACGATCGATTTCCTTCTCGGAAGCAGCAATGTTGGCGTGCAATGACCCGGACCGTCGTAGGCCGGGACTAGACTTTGACTTGTGAGAGTGTGAAGAACTGTGAGAGTAAGATTCGCGGAAACTTTATTGTCAACAAATTAATCAACAACAAAAATTTGGAAACAACGACGACGAATTGAAACGGAGTAGCGCAGGCGGGTTGTAGTCGACGGCGACCAAATGAGCGGGCACGGTAGGGTGCGTGGCGTGACCCCTCTGGAACGTAACCTCAGGACAAAAAGTCCCCAGTACTCGCCAATCAGGCGCTAACTGAGCCGCACAGGCTCCTATCTCCCAGAGCCACTTAGGCTCCCCAATCTAGCCACTAAGGCTCTACAGTCAGCCACACAGGCTCCTCGATCTGAGCTGTACTCAGCTCCCTCTCCACGAGCCACGTAGGCTCCTTCACTAACCGAGCACCCCTAGGGCACTCCGAGACAACACAGGGTACGAGTCACACTCCTCCAAGAACCAGGGGTGAACAAATAGAAATAACCAGGTAGCACAAAAAAATAGGAACTAGCTGGAGCTGGGACAATTACCGTACAACCCTTGTCCTTTTATAGGGGCCTTCCCGCGCCGCGGCCTCCACTCCCGCTCGAGTTGTTTACGCCAATGGCGGGGTGGTCTCCGTTACCCGCGCCCACAGTTTCCCTCTGGCAAGGTTTTGACCACCCTCGATCGTTCCCCGCCGCCTGGTTCGACCTACAGTACCTTACGCTTGATTGGTCGCCTCTGGTGCGCAGGTCCCGCCTCCACACCTAAACCTGACAGGCGTATGAAAAATGTCGTTTCTTCAAATAATGAAAAATGTCGTTTTTTAAAAATAATGGCACAGAGCCAGCTCTCAGCACTATCGTTGCCTTGGTAGTCATGCAGCATCTGAGACCTGACGTAAAAACTGTTGCAAATTCCTTTTCAACTTGTCGATGACGGCATCTCGGTACGCAGGCATGTGGTCCAACACCATTGTTCGATAAAGTTGGACTTATTCACCGCTTTGTACAAGTTCGGTACTCGTTTAATCCAAAACATTCGGAAGAAGTTGCAGTCGCCTCCAGTCACGAAGCAGATTTCACGCCTCGGAGGAGCCGTCCAGTTGAATTGCTGACCGTTCGAAGCATCCACAAAACTTGGGAGGCGATCCATCGGCTGCATATCCAGCCTAGAGTCGACGCTCCAAGTAGCTTTCATTTGGCTTCAGAGATTGTGATCACTTCAGCGCCGTTGTCAATTAGAAGCCGGGTTGAATGACCGTTGATGACAACGACTAAATGTGGGTGGTTCCCTCCTCGAGCGCGACTATGACGTGATTGATTTAACGGCTGCGTCAATTTCGGGCACTTGATGCACATGGCGGCACCGTTTCCTCGCTTCCAGATCGATAGCAAGGTGGAGGCGGCTCATTCTTCTGCTGGTACTGCTGCTTGAACTTCTTCTTGTTTCGGAATCCTGTCTTCCAGCAAATGAAGTTTACCGAAAGATTGCCTCCGAGCATTACGGGGTCGTCTTTTCACGACTTGATCAGCTGACATTCCGTTGTGAAACTCTCCAATGTCACCTTTTCGTACTGATCCAACTTCCTCAAGACGGTTACGGTATTGACGAAGTCTGGCCCGTCGAAGTCGGCTGTGCCTAGCTTGGCATCCGTGCACTTCGTCTTTAGAGGAAGCTTGGATTCATGACCTACGTACCTCATTTTGAAGGTGGCAGTCCTCATCCAGACGGGAAACGAGAAATCTCGTCTTGAACTTTCATCGAAGTTGTCGCACTCATTAGCGAACAGATCCTGGTATCGCTTGTGCCAGATGTCCGGCGGTCTCAGGATCACAGCTAAATTTCTCAATCCGCCGGTGGAGAGCCGAACGCTGCATACTTGTCTTAGACCACGAATGAGCTGCTGATACCTAATGAGGGACTCCTTCTCCATCGGCCTCATAATAACGACTCATCGTTCATCCATACGACGCGATTGAAGATCGAGCTGTTATTGAACGGCTTGCGGAAGGGCGGGGAGAGCGTCTTTCTAAGGGTCTTTGAGCGCCATGATCGCCAGTGTTGTAATTGCATCGAAGAAGTACAAAAAATACTGTATGCTGTTGCAACTGCACATCAGTAGCTTTATTGACGTGATGAGAGAATCCAACACATGAGAATCAATGGTTTTTAAATCAGCCCACGTGGTATCAGCCATCTATAGCCACGTGGTATCTTACAATCACCGACAGAACTTCATCGTTATAGACTAGCTCATCAGCGGGTCGTTAAAAACGTGAAATGAGTAAGTAGGTGGTACACCATTGAATCTTTTGTCCCAGGATAATAGTTAGCGCCAGCTCTCCGTTTGGCAAAATTTTAACGACTTACGCTTCCACTTTCCATGCCTAAGTCTCAAAAGAATTACATTGATTCAGGAAAGGGAACAAATCAACTTGTAGAGCAGACAAGCTACTATCGAGCAATACAGTGCGCGTCAATTGTATATGCCACCCCTGAATTTTTTTCACTTCACTAACTTGACGGGACTTTCGTGAATTGTCGCGGCAACCATCGTTTCCGGCGTGTCCGAAAACTAATAAAGATGTTGTTTGATTTTGCTTAGCGCGGGAATTTAAATTGCTACATTCTCCTGAAGGAAATTGGCCGCGTCAAATGCTTATGCCATCCCAAAAATTCCTCGGGATTTCTCTTTCTTCTGACCCTACTCAGCTACCGTACACATATGGTAGAAATGAGGAGATCCTTCACTCATGCAATGCACTCGAATGGTTGACCATTACTAACTAACTAGTTCGGAATATCATTCTTTATGTTGGAAAGCAGCTGCATGAAATACTCTATCGAAGCTAAGACCGTATTCTATGTTCTGCGATCGCACCTGCTGCATTTGGTAGAACTCATCGAGGAGCATATTCACGCAAAATTGGAGAGTTCGACATGCTCAAACAGCTTCCAAATTTACATTTTTGAAAAAGGTCACCTTCATTCGGGGTCTCGACACCTGCAAAGCTTGAAACCTCTACGCTCACCACGTCCCTGTTTAGAG
>KZ345020.1:440006-452287 GCA_002352805.1 Teladorsagia circumcincta
GTAGCGAATCGAGATGACTACTTTTCGCTACTGATGACTGACTGAGTGTAGCGCTCCGCTACATTTCGCGGTGGAAATTTGGCCTTTGAAAACGACGGGACGGTCGAAACGTTGGCCTCAATAATAAATATTCCACCTAACAACCTCGAGGCAGAAGAATAAAACAAAAAACAAACAGTTTTTGTCATGTTCTCATTTTAGAAGCCCTCCGGTATTTCCTCCGCTGCTGCGCGTGCAAATCCCGCAAAGGTTGACCAAGCCCTTCAATAAGAGATCAGGGTAAATATATCAAAATAGTTTGAGGCAAACATAGGTCGAGCGACTTCAAAAGCTGGCTAATCCCTTAAATTATTATGTAAGATACACATACAAATTACTCCGTGACATCATATGGAAAGAGCTCGCTGTGCGTCTCTCAAAGATTGACCATGCTGAAAACATTAGCCTTTTGTTGTATCAAAGGCGCGTTCTGGGATTAGGTACGCTCAGCTGTTCCACCGTCAGGCGTAGTGACAGATTGATATGCGTTGATGTCGTGCCACTCCTGCAGCTTACAAGTGCGCGAAAAAGGAGCTAGAAGATCGTTCGACCCGCAATCCACACCTTCGTACACAAGCCCCCTTCTGGAGGTCGACTAACATGTGATGCTGTGAGAAAACGGGTGTCCCCAAGAGGCCTACCGCGCGCCGAAGGACGCAGATGCGGCAAGGGACGACTCGCAGCGCGCGCTGTGCGATATGAGACGTAGTATGCACTATTTACGCTGGGCCGCATTCAATCCTACCCCCAGTGGGATTCGTCCCCCCTGTCTGATTCAATCCTTCTCAATTTTGGGGGGACTCCGCTGCGGGACCCGATTGCAATCGCTCCTTTGAATGTATAGCGCGGGTACCCGCGCCATACATTTAAAGGAGCGCGGAGTCCCCCCAAAATTGAGAAGAATTGAATCAGACAGGGGGGACGAATCCTACTGGGGGAAGGATTGAACACGGCCCCCTGACTCCCAATCGCTACAGTGAGCGCTGCGACTCGTCCCTTACCGCATCTGGGTCTCTTCCTTCGCCGCGAGGTGGGCCGCTTGGAGGACACCCTGAGAAAACCGCGGGCGCAGTTGTGGTAGTGGTTGCATTGCGCTTCAGTGGAGCAGCTGGGGCTAGGTTCGTGAAACTTGTCCAACATCCCCAATAGAGAGGTCAATCGAGGGTTTCTCTTGCTTTCTTTTTCTTTTCCAGAAAACTCCTCACCTACAACTTCATTCTTCTCTTGAACGCTCTTCCACATCCATTTTATTTTTCCGCTCAGAGAGCGCTAGTGATGA
Source organism: Teladorsagia circumcincta (assembly GCA_002352805.1). Lineage (NCBI taxonomy): Eukaryota > Metazoa > Nematoda > Chromadorea > Rhabditida > Trichostrongylidae > Teladorsagia > Teladorsagia circumcincta. Next base: position 441,325 of record KZ345020.1, read on the forward strand.
GTGCCGCGTTCTCGACGCTTTGTTCCCACTGACCATCAAAACGATGTGGTTGATTGGTGGTAATTTACGCCGTGGCGCGCGAAATCATTTATGACACGAGCCAACATCTGCCTTCCCAATTCCCCAGACGATTGAGATCTCATCATCTTGCAGAATTGAATCATCGCTCTCGAACTCTGCATTGCCATTCAAGAAACGAAACCGCCATTGACCCTGCAAAAAACCTACAAAATGTACATCTGCAGGATCTGCTAATTGAGTAACACTTTCATCTTCTCCCATGCCGGTGGTAATTTCACGCCAACTCGCCCTTATAGATTGACCTTGCACGGCAGCCTGATAGCCTCAGAGAAGTTCGATTAGGGCCTCTCAAAACTAGCCAATTTTTCTACGTGCACACATTTCTTTGGTCTTCCTAGGCTGCACATATCCTCTTATATTTTGTGAAATCCTCATTCGGAGCCAGTCTCTTTTTTAATTTCCTTTTTGCTTATTTACAGGTAGTGTTGTTGCTTGGGAGGCCACCAGGCCGTGCAATGAGCTCCGCTTGCAGTTTGTTTCGAAGATTTGGTAACAAATGCTGTAAGCAAAACTCAGCTGGGGTTTCTTCCTGCAGCCATTGAACCACAACATATTTCATGCGAAAAATGAGAAAGCGAACCGTTAGTTGAGATCTTGCTACACGCCATGCATTGGTGGTCTTTCACTTTAATCTCCAACGCGTTTACAACTCCTGTGAGCCAAGAGCGCTGCCCATACTCGTGTTCATATTCTACTCCTCCAGACCAATCAAAATCCCTCCATCAGACATTGGAGGTGTAATCATTCTTTTTTGAACAGCCTCTGCACATACTTCTTATGATTTTGTTCGTTTTTTTTTTTATCAGTGTTCAACCGTGAACTTCTCTTTTGTTGTTTTCTCTACCATTCATTTTACTTGTTCGTTCACTTACTAGTGGTGGGTCTTTTGTGTGAAGCTGTTTCCTCCCTAAGATCGTTGGATTTTCTTTCATTTCTTGCATCCTATACTGAAAAAAGAGATAAGATGAGATTAAAAACTTGCAACCCAAATCAAGCATCTAAAAAAGAACGTGGTGCTTGGTGTTGATCAATATCTTCTGTAAGCGCCATGTATTCGACATCCACTCAGAATTATAGATCTTTCCGGTCCACAAAATAAATTGTAGAAAGCAATAGAAATTTGAATGGAAGTCTCAGCCAGAAACATTGCTCTATAAATAGATGTCACATTGGATATCAGAACAGTGATAGTTCCTGTATACCATAATCGATACTCATGAGGAGAGAAGTTTGTTTGGTTGACACGAGCGAATTTTGTTCTCGTACTTGTTTAGTACACAGGAATAACTCCGAATTTTGATCCCGTAAAGACGAACATGGTTGCGTTAGTCCTCCAACCCAGGCAAAAAGCGTGCGAACGATTCCCTTCGGTTTGTAGGATAGAGCCCTAGAGGACAGTTACATATGTATGTGGCATTGTCGTGCACAGGAATCACTCGACAAGAGCGCTGGGCCTTGCAAAGCAGGCTGCTGCAGCTGCAATTGTTCATCCTGGGATTAGAGGACTGGCGCCCTCTAACCTGTGGCGTTCTCTCGCCTCATACTCGTACCTCCCTGACTGGTCTCTCATAGTCTTGCCAACGAAGGTCATCAGGCAGGGTCAACCGTCCTTGGACGGAGTCCAACAAGGGGGGGGGGGTCGTATTTGGGGGACCGAAGGAGGGTCGTATTCGTGAAGGTCAACGTCGAAATACATAGGTGAGAACCATTCATTTCGCGTGCTTCTCCAACTATTAACCACAAACGGGTGGTGGCGCACCTCACGGTAGAAGAGTCTGTTTCAGGTGTCCATATTTCACTGTTGTACACAAATATGCTTTCGAAGTGAACCAATGCTTCGAGCTGGACCTAGTTTAGTAAAAGAGTGATCATGTGGGTAGGTTGACTGCTGCAGCCTTACAAGAAAAGTTTGGGAAAAAGTACTTGCCTGTAGGCGATTTCCCTTTAAAAGATTCAGTACTGTTATAAAGCAAAAACCTTCACATTGTCACAGTTGTCACTATTCCCCATGGAATTGAGTTTGAAGAAAGCTGCGAGCCTTTGAATGTTGAAAGGTCGTGTTTCCAGGAGAGTAGCTCCGAAAACCCATGAAAAAGGGTCCAACGAGACGATTTTTCGACTACGTCAATTTTATAAGACTTCAAGTGTTCTTTCGGGTTTTAAGTGTTCTAGCTTATTCCAGGGGGGACAAAAATTCCAAAAGGTTGAATTCAAAAGTTGTAGTCATTGAAAGCCAAAAAACCCTGTTATGAACGAAAAGGTCCAAAAAACCCTGTTATGAACGAAAAAGGTCCCACGGGCCGTTCTTTGAAGAAAAGAAAATCCACGGAAGTTTGAGTACATTTTAGAAAGAAACCGATATGTACCTTCGAGATTACCACTTCTCCCTTTTTCCAGTTTGGAGAAAATTACAGGCTTCCAAATGAAAAACTGCGCATTTCAGTGCATTGTTAATTCTCTACCCCATAACCGAGAGAGTTTTGAAGATACCGCACAAATGTGGTAGTTTTCTGGAATTAGAAGTCTCGTCGATTACAAGTCTACTAACCGTTTTGAAAAATGTTGATGTTGAAGAGAATTACACTCATTTCAAATTAGTTGCCCGCTTCGGTCTATCCGCCTGGACCGAGGGGAGAATTGTGCGCCCCAATGAAACGTGACGCTACCGCGCTCAATCTAGTGTAACGCTCGAAGTATTGGTACGGAGTAGTATGCAAGCACACACAATGCCAAGTGCGCCGTACACAATAAGGGTTTGGGAGGGGGGACGTACCGAGACTGAACTGACCGAAAGTAGGGGGTCGCCAAAATTTCGAAATTGGTCCAACGTGACGGTTGACCCTGTCATCAGATCGGCCGGGCCATTAGCAGTGAGCTGTGTACCGTTACACTCGCCTCGAGATAGATCTCAAAATTGTCTTCGCTATCTGTCAAACGGTTCTTTGAACGGAGTTATAAAGCAAGAAAGCGTAGCGGTAGTGGTCCAGTTTCGCAGGCAAGAGGTGGTGGGAACGTTTTTTCTCGAGAAGCCTGCTTTTCCCTCTTTTCTCAAATTCAATGTGGTAGAGAAGCTTATAAATTCGTTAATTAATCAACACTTGCCATTAGTTGTCTGTGTGAAGAGTTTGCAAGCAGTTCTCACAAGCTCTTGCCAGCGAGACAGGGCACTACCGTTGCGCTTCCTTGCAGTAACCTCCGTTCAAAAAATTGTTTGAAAGATCGGGAAGACAGTCTCGAGCTCAGTCTTGAGGCGAATACAAGCTCATTGCAAATGGCTGGACCGCCTAATGACCTTCCCTCATTAGTACAACCGATTATGAAGGTGAGCGAGCACATAAGCTGAGCATTTTTGACAGACTCTCTTCCTTTTTTTCTTTACTGGCGGTCCATTTCGTACCAACACATTCGCAAGCATTCCCACACATTCGCATTGTGTGCAAGAACCACACTGATTTGATCCTGTGGAATGCGTTTGAAGGAACCCTCCACGAGATTTTTTTTTTTTGCATTCTTCCGCAACGTGAATATGCTAGCTGTGATCATTAAGGACAGTATACGGAATTTCACGCACGACCCCGTTATCGACGAGAAACAAGCTTACAAACCACGCTCTATGAACGGTCGAATGTATGTAGGTCGAGCAGAAAGAAGAAGGAAGAAGTGCGCCTTGGGGCGGTCATGTATCAGGCGACGCATTGAAAAATCGGGTTAAAGCGTTTGATTTTTCAGAATAGAGACAAAACAATCGATAGAATAGGATGCAGCAGACGCGTGAGATGTTAGTGCAATAGGACAAACGGTCATAACAGTTCCTAATGACAGCATTCCAAAAACCAAATGGACGCATTCCCGCTGGCAGCATTTATGACAGATGTACGGCGAGAATATGAACGCGTAACAGTACCCCGATTTTTCGAGATGTTTATCAGACCAAAGGCACTTTGTTGATTTTTTTTTGTCCTTATCGTGAACAATGGGTCCCAAGCTAGTGTTCGATCGGTGAGATAGGGCGTATGCTATCCTTCCCCAGAGCTAGGTGACCCAAAGATACCTTCAAATTTATTTGTATTGAACAATATTGTTTCTTAACTTTCAGTACATAGATACTTTCACCTGCATACATACATTACATGTGGGCCCTTTATCAGGACAATCCCATTTGGGAAGACGGAAAAAATTTGAAGGAATTTTCGCCCTCTCACACCTTCGGGGAGGGTAGCATGCGGCCCATAGAATCCTGATTTACTCGTGGAGGATCCCTTCAACAGTTTTTTGAAGGTGTGCAGTGAGTTTTGTTGTCATGTCAAAGGAGCGCATTCGAGTAAAAAAGCTATTCCCACTGGTATCCCGCACGGTGGTGTCTTTCCACCTGTTTTGTACTCCATTTGTTCGTATGAACTGCTTAGGAAAGCGATAGAAATCGGGGTGACCTGCAAAGCTTTCACCCAGGACATCACAATTTACAAACCTTCAAATGGAGGTAATGAGGGAATGGCGATATAGGATGCTATTGACGCCATCGTTGACTGGTCTATATTAGAGAATTGTCTTCATCGTGTAACAAAACATCAGTTCTGCATATGGAAAGCACTCGCAATGAATTCAGCGATCCCATTGATGGTTTCCAACTCAAGAAGGTGGAAGAAGTTGAAGTCTTAGGCTTTGTCATTGATCAAAAACAGTCGTTCAGTTTTGGGGTAGCTAATGAAGCAGAGAAAACCTCTAGTAAATACTGAAGAGCTTGCCTAAAGAGCCATCCGTTCTCATCAGTGCTTATAGAACACATTTTTGCCTAGTACTAGGGTATGGATCTCCGGTAGTCTTTCTTCACGCTGAAAGGATCATTTCTATATCTGAACCTGGAAGGGAACAGTCTCACGAGGATGTCACGAGTTTCCTAACCACGCCGCTGAGTTTTAGTTGCAATGCTATTCCAAGAGCCTCGTTAGGAAAAGATGTTGGAAATGGCTTCTTATTCGTATAGAAGGAATTGGATTCTGTGACGATATCAAACATTTTCACAGGAAGGACGGCTGTTGATTTACTACAAAACGCTGCTCACACTTTGTCCATCAAGCACATGAGGTGGACAGTTTGAAGCAACACTCCCAGAAGAGTGGTGCCAAAAATCTATATAGTGGGTGGGATAGGGTGACCTACGAGTATCGCGATGTGCCGTGGTCACTGCTCAAAATGACGCTAAGATCTTACAAAGTCAACATTTGGCGTCTAATTTAAGCACTCGGACGAGATACCTCGTGCCATGATACGCGGCGCATACCACATCGCGGCTAATTCAAATACGCGCGAATCAGTGGAGCCATGGAGCGAGCAAGTCTGTACAACTCGTCCGGGGCGATGCTTCAGGTTTTCTGTCAATAAGTCTAGGGCTAATGCTAAGGTTAGAGGAAGAAAGCTAGCTTCTTTGTTGTGCGAGTTTCTTCCGAATTTCCAAAATTTGTGAAGGGGCATTTCATCCAGAAGTATAGCTCATTTAAAAAGGTATTGCAGCAATGGTTAAGTTGAAGGCTGCCGGAGTTTTGCAATAATTAGTTTCACAACGTTGGCACTTCATGAGGTAGTTCAGCTCGTCTTATTTTCTTTGTGATTTTTTATGGACTGCTTTGATTTTACTTTCTCCGAAATTTGTTCTTGTAAGACTTTTGCTTGTTGCGCGTGCATACAGTAAATATCCTTCTATTATATAAACCGCTAATTTGGTGTGTCGGTTTGTATGTCTGTATGTATGTATGTCTGTCTGTATGTCCGTTCGCAAAAGGAAGTAAGTGATAAGAAGCTCATGGTAAACAGATCGCTAGCACAATCGGCTAGCCTGCAGGGCTTGAGCTCTCGATGTTTTGCAATGGCGTGATTGTGGTATCACCCAACGGCTACATAAACACCTGCGAAACACACTTTCACTCAATCCACATGAAGGCTGGGGGGTAGTGAAGGGGTAGAGTAGAGAAGATTGGGGAGGAGAGAAGGAAATCCAATCCCTAACACTTCCAACTTCAACTTACGATTAATACACTGCGTTTCATAATTATAGGTCCACCCTAAATTTTTGCTATTCCAAAGTTGCTGTGCATTTTTGGAAAATGCTGCTATTACCAATGGATTCCTCGTGACAAGAGACTCTAGTAATATTCTTCTGAAGATATTTCTACCTGAAGTGACCTAAATAACATTTTTTGAACGAATATTCGCCGGTTCGAAAGATCGATTAACACTAATTGTCGAGAAATTTTACTACAACAAAAAGAACATTATAACTTCTCAATGATGGGATGGCTCTCCATTGTTTGTAAGGACCTCACTAATGCGTATTGGCACGCTCGCAACCAAGCTAGCTAGCAATGGGATCCAAATTTGTCCAGCCGCTGATAATGGACAGTTTTACTTTTGCGACTGTAACATTTTGCTTTTGCTTCGTCATAATTCCCCTTCAAAAAAAGGCTCAAGGCTATAGAGTTTGATGCCAGACAACATGCGGACCACTTGGAACTGTCACATTTTTTTCTGCAATCCAATCTGACGTGGAGCGGTTGGCATGGATAGCCACACTATCGCGCATAAAAGTTAAGGAGCAAGTACGGCGGTGAAGAAGAAATGGTAAAAGTCGTTTCCTAAGAGCTCTACGGTACTCAATAGAATCCATATAATAGGAAGCGAAAGCGTGTTTCTGCTGTACAGCCGCACAAAAGAGTTCCAAACCGTAGGGGATTCTCTGCCGAAATTACGTCGTCTCGGAACCTAAGACGATTTGCGCAGATTCCTGCGGTACCCTTCTCTTCTGTTAGGTCTACCTAAGCTAAGCTTTCTTCGCGTCGCTCAGATCACCAGGAACAGGAATTGAGGAAACAGAGGTAAAGATCGCGAAGTGTCGTACTTGCAATATCATTATCCAATCGGTTGAGGTGTTTTCTTAGGCGAGTTGGAGACCTGCGATCATGTGCCGCTCCGATGATCTTGGGATACTCTTCCTCGATCCTTTGATAATGTTTTCACTCTCCTGAATTACTCTGCACATGGTGGTTTTTCTCATGGAAGTCCTCATTTCAGCTCAGACCTTGCGCAGGCTCTGCGTAGAATTTGACAGAAAACGCTCATTTCTTCTTCATTCTTGATCGAAATGGAACTTTTGCTTGCTAGGACCACTCTTCTTTCCGCACTCATGAGAGCTCCGCTCGTAGTTGCTTAGGACGTATAAGACTTGCCGATGTAGGTACCAATTCTCCTCCTCGGGTATTCATCTTCAATTAGGCTTTGTCTTGAGCTTGTTATTGGAAAGAGAGTGGAGTAGCATGAGCCATGGTAACTTCAATATCGAGTAAGCTCGTTTATGCTCCCGCTTCTCAATTTCCCTCCACAGATAATCAGAAATGAGAACTTTTCATGAGTGACCCAATAATTATGAAATGGTGAAAATTCGTTCAAAAAATGATATGTAGGATACTTCAGGTAGAAAAATTCTCAGAAGAACATCATGGGGGTTTTTTGTTATGAGGAATCTATAGGTAATAGCAGCATTTTTCAAAAATGCACACCAAAACAAAATTAGCAAAAATTTTGGGTGGACCTATAATTATGAAACGCAATGTATTGGAAGTCTTCATCATGTCATGACATGATGATGACTTCCAATACACTGCGTTTCATCGTTTCATGCATCCTTCTACGAGATTTTGGTGTCATAAAAAGTAGCATAGGAGGTAGCGCAAGAAAGGGAGGTCCCAGCGGTCGATGGGGGACTAATCTGATGAATATTATAAATAAGGTGTCTTTGACTGAGGTGACGGCAGAACTATTCACGTATCAATCATCGATTTATTGGCCACATGATAACACCTTGAGAAACCTCAGACTTGAGTAATTCGATAGAAGAAGTGCTCAATACAAAAAAGAGCAAATGAATTCCAAAATCAGAATTGAAAGAGAAACTACGATCGGACGACTGCAAGGTTCGGGCAGTTGCAAAGGTCGCACCTCGCACTACTTTCAACAGGGCTGAAGTGGTGTTCATCGGGTAACCTCCGAAAGTCATTGCATACAGGGGGACAATAAAAAAAACCTTTCGTCTCTACACTTCAATAGATTCAATCACGCTTTGCTATACTCGAATTAAATGCTCCCAACTTAGAATTGAAGAACACATTCCCTTTACAAAAAAACCTTCACACTGGTGTTCTACGTTGACGGCATCGGAGAAGTTTGCCTCGAAAACGTGGTGCACTGGTGGAACTCAATGGGGTCCTCGATGGGTCATGTACCACTAGACCTTTTCTGGAAGGCGGGTTTCAATGGGAGTTTGGGTACTCAGAGCTAATGTTCCTAAGAAACTATCCAGCAGTGAATCTATTCAAGAAATTTCGTAAGAGCTTCAGGCTGAAGCAGTTATGGTAGGTCACCTTTAGCTCGACGACGATGACAAAGGTCGTCAATTTTGAAGAAAATGAGGTTAGTGAAAGAGGGCTTGCGTGTACTTATGGAGACATCTGAGGAATTTCATCCAGAACTCCGGTTCACGGCGGCAATCTTTGTGACGAAAATATTGCTGAAGTGCGACATGGGCAAAATATCTTCTTTTTTTGTCCCCCCCCCTGTGTAGAACAAATTGTATTTGAAATGCTACTACGTTCTGAGTGGAAGTACTATACGTGGCACATTCCAGAAAGGTACTTATCAACGTCGAATGACCCAAAGGATGATCCCACGAAAAGCACTAATGTCGAAGAAGGGGAAACTCACCTAGTTCAGAGACAGACGGACCCCTGAGGGAGCAAACCATCACGCATGGCGCGAACGATATGCACCCGGGGGCCTAGTATGGCCTCACTCTCCACGCACTTGGCGAGCCATGCCCACCGACTATCTAATCGCTCGCCACGGATATATACGCGGATATTGATCAGATAGTAGAGGGAGCGTTAGCTTGAAGGGAAATCAGTGCGGAAGTCAACGGGCAAGGAAAGTTCCGGAAGGTTTCTCATGGTTTCTTCCTCTTATGGGCTCCACCAACCTCCTATACTCTTATTTCCAATGAGCTACCTTTGCATCGTGGAATCCGTCTTCGATCTTCATTCTTATACTACCTTTGACAGAATCTATCAAAGAGTCCAGATTTTCGATGCTTCTGCTGGAATCGAGGTTATTCAGGCCTTCATACAGCTTATTTGTCAAGGAAACCCGCGGATGCTTTTTTGATGATAATATATTTCTTCGGATAGAAAATTTGCGTTGTTTTGTTTGGAATTTTGCAAGTCGTGAACTGCCGTTTCATTTTCACTTTTTATTAGTGGCTAGTGAAAGGGAAGCTTGTTCTCAACCATTCTATTGTTATTCGATGAGCCGTAAATTGTAATAGATCTAAGGTCTGATCCGGTAGGAGGGGCATTGCGGTGCAGAGCCTGCTCTGATGCCAGTTTGACTCAAGAGTTCCTCAAAGTTCCGAGCTACTATCAGCTTTATTTCTAGGTTATTTCTTTAGGTTTTTGTGTAATGTACGTTTTTTGTGCTGGATGGGATAACCGTTTTTGAAAAGTACCAGCTTGGCACCGCACGCCGTTGCGCGCATGATACGAAAGGCGTAAGCGAAACTTAGCGGACGGTGGAGCGTGAGGCTCCACCGCTAAGCAATAAGTTTCCTCATAAAATGCGTTGGAGGACTAATCCATATTGCGTCCAGTTGTGCTGAAGCTCATACAGTGATACGCGCGGTGACCTGTGGAGTTAAAGAGTGTCTGTAAACAACACCAATGACATGAATGTCAGGACAATTCGGTCGAATAACAGTTGCTGGTGACGTTGCTGTAGGAATACAATATATTTATTTTGTATTATTTGAAAAATCCACCATACATCCTTAGGAACTTTAGGAATGTAGCGGTAGAGTGATGCTCGGTGCTCATGATAGCAGTGCAAAAGAAGCAATCCAAAAAATGCGTATTCTAAACTCTGATCCAAATGGCCCAATTCGCGTTCCATCTCTCTTATCAGCCCTTATCAGCTGATATCACTTTTGTTCCTCACCAAGCATGTTCCCTCTCCACCCTCCACATCACTCGTCAGAACCAACACCACACCGCTGCTGGGACACCCGCTGTGAAATTCGTGAAATTTGCGTTTTGGCGCCTCTTATCAGCTCTTATCAGCTGATATCACTTTTGTTCCCCACCAAGCATGTTCCCTCTCCACTCTCCACATCACTCGTCAGAACCAACACCTCAACGCTGCTGGGACACCCGCTGTGAATTTCGCGAAATTTGCGTTTTGGCGCCTCTTATCAGCTCTTGTCAGCTGATATCACTTTTGTTCCCCCACCGAGCATGTTCCCTCTCCACCCTCCACATCACTCGTCAGAACCAACACCTCACCGCTGCTGGGACACCCGCTGTGAGTTTCGCAAAATTTGCGTTTTGGCGCCTCTTATCAGCTCTTATCAGCCATTATCACTTTTTGTCCCCCCACCAAACATGTTCCCGTTCCACTCTTCACATCACTTGCCAGAACCAACGCCTCATCGCTGCTGGGACACTCGCTGTGAATTTCGTGAAATTTGCGTTTTGGCGCCTCTTATCAGCTCTTATCAGCTGTTATCACTTTTGTTCCCCCATCAAGTATGTTCCCGTCCCACCCCCTATATCATATCCTGAAATCAGCTCCTGGCGACGCCTGGTACCCGAGCTATGAATTTCCGGTCACACACACACACACACACACACACACACACACACACACACACACACACACACACACACACACACACACACACACACACACACACACACACACGACACTACACACTACACACACACACGACACTACACACGTACACACAACACTACGACCTACTACCTACTACTACACTACACTACACTAC
>KZ345020.1:495123-508293 GCA_002352805.1 Teladorsagia circumcincta
ATGAAGAGAAGATTTTGTTGATCATGTTCATTCTGATTGGATGAGATCAGAATTGAAGTTCTCCTTTTTTGCACAAACACGAATGTCGTGTTGTGTTCAAAATTTGAGCTTAATCCGTTAACTATAAAGACAGTTGAACTCGGTGGTGAGGACATAGTAAGTGCACTTTATGGGCACCCACATCACCGTAAGAAAAGAAGATGGCATAAAAGATTAAGTATCGTTCGTGTAGTATAGTGAATATCTGGCATTGGGAGATGAACTATGTTTAATAATGACTGTTCATTGGATCACTACGTCGTCATAAAAGTTCGAGTACGTCAGGTAAAACCAAAATTCTTGCAAAGCGAACGATATTATTGAAACCAGGGTGGTCGATTACCTGGCTTAGTATGTTTCGTTTTGAAATATCCGTATTGACTCGGTATATTATGAAATCGGGTTTTTGAATCGGCTGCCTAGCCGATCGTTCGGCTGACTAGCCGAATGATCAGCTAAGAGCATGATCCTGGGGAAGGAAAGTTGTGCTTTGACTTGTTTAATACGCTGATCGTCGATTTCAAGATTTTTCTTACTTGTTCCCTCCATTTGGGAGTGGTTCCTGAAATATCTCTGACCATGATTGGATCAGGTCGGATCTTATCAGTAACCCAAACTCGCACGAAGTAATGCCATCCATTTCAACTTATGTTTGTCACTGTTTATTTCACAAAATCCGCCTCGGCCACTCAGCAAGAGGAGCCCATCGGAATATTTGTAAATATGGAGGACCAGACTCGCAAAAAGAGAACATCTGTTGAAAGTGGCTCGGGAAGTTTTGTCAGGGCGACTACACGTTTCGGACATCTGCACCGTAGATGGTGAACATATGCAAGAGCTTCTTGAAGGCAAACCGGCACCAGTGCCCGTGAAACTACGGAGAAATCTCTGTAAAGTGGAATTCTCATGAATTGGACGAGTGGCTTGAATGCAACGTGTGATCTCCTCCCAAAACTTGCTGCATAGAAGTCGTACTATTTATAGGCCCGACGAGGGGTCACTGGGATTGAGAGTGCGCAGCCTTTCCAAGCAACATACGGAGGCAACAGTGGGAATGTGCAGCGACAACCATTAGATGAGCTTCACCCGGAGTAGGTTCTTCCGATTTCTCCAATTGTAGGATTGCATTACTGCAGACTTCAAACAATATCATCACTGCTGGCTCAAACACCTACTGCCTACAGCTGGATATAATTGCTTTGAAGATTGCAAAGTTGAGGCTTCCGATACATGATCTCGCAATCCTTCTATTATATAAAGCGCTAACTTGGTGTGTCGGTTTGTATGTATGTGTGTCTGTATGTATGTATGTTTGTATGTATGTATGCATGTAAGTATGTATGTCCGTCTGTCCGTCCGCAAAATGAAAATGAAGTGATAAGGAAGCTCATGGTAAAGAAGCCGCTCACGGAATTAGCCAGCTCGCAGGAGTTCAGTTATCGATGTTTCGCAATGCCTTGATTGTGATAGCATCTTTGATGGCTATAATAAACACCTACAGAGTACCCTCTAGATCATTTCACACGACGATGGAGTGGCAGCCGGAGGGTAATGGAGGAGGGAGACGAGGGTGAAAGGGAGGAGAAATGCCAGGTGATCGCAGGGACGAGGTTCATTCAGATGGCGTTCTAACATAATGCCCTCTACCATATAGAACGCTTTTTTGTGCACACGTATTCCCTTCAAGGTGCTGGTGTCACAGTGGAAGGGAGATAGTGGAAGGTGTGAGACTTACGCAGGGAAGGATGGTACCGGTGGTTGCCGGGGGACCAATCTGGTATATAATACTACATGTAAAGAGGAAACGCCAGAATAATATTCAGCAATTTGGTCTCATGATCTTTTCCCGCTCTTTCCGATCCAATGAGGTATAGCAACCAATCACCGGTTGTTCCGCTTGCTGCCCGCTCATTTAACAGGAAAAACTACGATGTTCGCGAGCACGAAACGGACATACACTGATTTCTGACATCGAATATTGCGTAGTTCTGGTGATGTTGGCCGTTCCGCCGTTTCTTCGAGGGGTGCCACAGGGAACTGCTCACTTTAGTGAGCTGAGCTGATCGCGGACACCTGAATGCAGGCGACAGGCCCCGTGACAGGCCGGCCTACGAACACCCACGTCACATCATAAATGTCAATTCACTATATGGATCTCGGGCTAATGCTACGTCGTCCGCGGGAGCCGACACGCACTCGCAAAACCCGGCGGGTGTGAAAACTATGCGAGGGTCTCCGGTGCAAAGACGGCATAGGGGCAACTGGGCTAGTCCAATAGTCTGGCAACGTAAGGAAGACTCGCGTTGCGACGTTGAATGTTGGCACGCTAACGGGCCGCTCGTATGAGCGCTTTAGAGCGCCGACGAATCGATCTGCGCCTTGCAGGAAACGTGGTGGTCCTGCTGTAAGTTTAGGGGCATTGGCCGGGGCTTCGGAGCCGTTCTCTGTGGCGGTCCCAGACCACCAACGGAGTCGAAATGATTGATTCTGAACGCTTCGTGATGCGATAGTAAGTGCAGAACGCTTCGATGACCGCTCAATGAAGACCATTGTCGACATTAAACGGCAAAATTACCACTTCTTCTCTGAATACGCTCCACAGGCTGGATGCTCCGAGCGAATCAAGGACAAGTTCTGAATTCTGCTTGGTGAAAAGACAGCTGAGGTACCGTCACATAAAGCCGTAATTGTAGCACGTGTCCTCAATGAGCACGTGGGCGCTACGAAAGACGGTTATGACTGTAATGGTGATTTTGGATGTGGATCACGTAATATGGTAGCGAGCGAATTCTTGAACATGCAGACTCGCATAGCCTCGCCATTGCAAACACAAAATTCCGAAAACGTGATTCTCATCTTACCACCTTCTATGGCGGTAAAACCAGAACACAAATTGACGCCCTTGTCAGGCACCGTGATCGAGGGCTCGTTGCAGACGCGAAAACAGTGCCTCATGAAATTGTCGTCACACAACATTGACCACTGATTTGTATGCTAGAGACTGCCACACCGGAACAGAAACTAGTCGAAAGGTGTGGACCAGCGGGAGTCAAGTGGTGGCGATTGAAAGAAAGAGAAGCGACTGTAGTTCCTCGCCTTCGATTACCGGAGATACGACTGTCGACAAAACTTGAAAAGGTGCTGTCGAAGAAATAACTCGGATTGTTCGATCCGAATTCGGTATGACGAAGCCTGGACGGCAGAGAATTGACAAGCAAACATGGTTGTGGACGGATCAGGTCAGAGAGGAAGTGCGCGAGAAGGAGAAGCACCACGCATTTCTCCCCGAAAAGACATCTCATAACTGGCAAAGCGAGAAAAAAGATCGCTGCATCTTGCCTTCCTAGACTTGGAGGAGGCTTTCAATCAGGAGATCTTCAGAAGCCGGTTCCATGGATGCTGCAATATGCAGATGACGTGATGCTCGCCAGCAAAGATAAAAGCACGCTCGTGCAACAAGTGCAAGCCTGGTCCGACCGTCTGGCTATGTTCGGGCTCGGCTTGAACGTCAGAAGACTGAGTACTTGACTACCGATTCGAGTGAGCCAGGCACTATTAAGATAAACAGTACTGAGCTCGAATCAGCAATTGCGTTTGATGGCAGTCTGCTTTTTGAAGCGAATTCTCGCGCAAATGCACCCTGACTGAAGGAGCGCTCGATGAGTGGCGTTCTTTACTATACGAAAACACCAGGACGTCCCAAATCTGTGATTTATGAGCGGTCATCCGGCCAGTCGCGATTTACGGTGCTGAGTGCTGGCCTGCGACCAAAGAAGTTGAAGCCCTCCTCAGTGTGATGAAGACAAAGGTGCTGCACTGGACAGCCGGCCTGATACGATTAGACCACGTTCGGAACGATGTCATCGGAAAGCAATTCGGTGCAGCTCTGTCTGTCGACAAGATGCGCAAATCCCGCCTCCGATGGTACCGACATGTTCTTTGAGCAAAAGATGACAGTGTCCGTGAAATCAGCTCCAGCCTTGACGTGTCTGGAAAGCGACCTAGTAGACGCCGGAAAGAGCGCTGGCTCGAAACGTTGCACACAGACTTGAAGTCGATCAACATCCACCCCGACCAAGCATTTAATCCGGAAGTGGCGTCAGCACATCAGAAAAGCGGACCTCGCTATTAGGCGGGACAAACGCTAAGGAATAAGAAGAAGAAGAATACTGCGTACTTCTGTGAGGGAGGTACCCATTCACATTATGGAACTTTGAGATGGCATATTCACAACGATGGAGGGACATATCCAATGAATGCCAATCTTCCTATATGTATTAGGTTGACTGTTGTAAGTTGCGTGATGATGATGAAAATTTTTGTCAAATCACACAGTCATCATAATAACGCGCTTAATTGTGACTCAACATAATACATATTGGAAGGAGTGACAATCATTGGATATGCTTTTCCGTCGTTGTGAGTATACCTCACAGATACAGGGTGTCCCAAAATTACTTGCGCCTACTTACTGCAATGTCTCTTAAAGTTCTGTACACAGAATGTTAATTAAATGTGAGCATGATTACACTAACATCATACACCACAACATGCAACAACCAGATTTTGAAATGTCTCCAACCTGCACGAACCCCAGAGTCTGGTTTTGCATCCTTCGCACGCTGCACGCAGGTATTCTTCCCACACTTTTTTCCAGGCTTCCTTCGATGCCGCTTCCAGTGACTGCAGGTTCGCATGATGAGCTCGGCATGCCTTGCTCTCAACCATGAACCAGACTAGGAGTTTAAGTGACAAAGAACAGGGGAGCAAAAAGGTCAGTTCTCGCTGCGACGAAGCCGGGCAGCTCGCAGTTAGCATCCGTCTTGAACGAGCTTGGCTCCGTGAGCTGTAGCGTTGTCCCGCTGGGAACACCACGAATTGCGTCCGAAGTGGAAGTCTAGCTAAGGCTTCCATACGTGCTTTAGTACACACATCCTTGCTGATCTTCACACATGGATCGGCAAAAACTAGCGGCGTCTCATCATTGGCCGCGACTCACCTCCAAATCCTTATTGATGCCGTGTTAACTGCTCCTCCGAGAATCTTTCCACGTGAGATTGCACTCCCGATATTTCCAGCTAAGACGTGATCGTTTTGGCGATTCAACATCGACTCCTCAGCAAATATTCTCTGAGAGAAAAAACGATCGAGAGTCGCGTGCGGTCAGTGGAGCGCGTTAGTAACTTTTCAACTTTGTGGCCTCTCTGCTGTTTGTTACCAAACCGAATGAAGCGGCACCTCTGCATGTGATAGGGCTGGTAGTACTGCTTCTCCTCGACGATGCGCCCCTTTGATGACTTCGATACCTTCAGCGGCCACGTCGTCCTTCTGAGGGAGCATCGTGGAGTGCTAACCGAATAATTCGATAATCCCATCCTTTCAAACGCTGACCATTCGACCCCATCCAGGCTTGTGGATGAGTGCTTGTATTTCCCTGCATCGTTTGATGGCCATCTGTACGGTCTTGGCGGAAACCACAGTAAATCTGGTGACGTCCCACGATGCAGCCCCTTCTTCGAACATGCGACTGCTCATGGTGGCCTTGAATCACCTCTTCCCATATCTGAGATACTGACAGTTCCACTCCGATAACGATGCAGTTCACAACAGAGTCGATATGCACATTGATAATTGGTATATCTTTTATAGTGGACTTTTGAATTTTGGCGCAAGTAATTTTGGGACACCCTGTACTTCGAACACAACTCTACTGTGGCCCGCATTATTTCCTGGAGTATCTTTCCTGGAGTCAACATGTACACATTTTGCCGCGTTGCTTCCAATAAAGTATTTTCTGGGTTCAAAAAGCAGGAGCAGTCGATCATGTTCTTGCTCAAAAAACGATTATTTTCGGCTACAATCACTACGATATGGCAGAAGTGCTCTGGAGCCAATTAACCATAGTCAAACACGTTTCGCAAGAAAAAAAGATTTAAGGGATTTTCCAAGAAAGACGTAAGTGCGCAAGGACCTTCGACAGCTTAGGAATATGTTTCGTACTGCGCCAGAAGAATCATCCATAAGTGGATGTTGAAGATGTAATCACTAAGATTTCAACTCAAGGTGGATTTATTTGAAAGGCACTCCTATGAAAGGGAAGCATGCAATACGTTCGAGTTACGTCTGGACTTCGTTGGATACTTTTTCGCACCTTATGACATTGTTGGCAGAGCGCTTTCTGCTACGATGGCGCCACATATCGTCTACTTAAACGCTCACACTCTTCGCTATCCTTTTTTCTTTTTCACAATCATCCGACTTATTGCGAGTTCTGTACTTAACGTTATCATCCGCTCATACACAACATAGAACATCGAAAAAAAACCATAGACAGTACCAGAAGGAATGCATTCGATAGCATGAGCTGGCAAAATATTACTTTGGAACGTCGGGTCCGTCTCTGTTCGTCCATTGCACGTAGACGGAGCGGGATCACGAGGAACATCTTCTAAAGACAAGTTTAAATGAACCCTGAATGAAAGCGCCAAGTTTGAAAGCGTCGCCCACAAAAATGTCGATTCTTTTCCAACACACACTAGTAAAAGTTTGCTTGCTCCAGAGAATACGATGGATTTCACACGTCAAGTCTCGACTCTGGGAGACAATTAAAATTTGGCACTCATACTTACTCACACCACTTGATCTTCACATCATGCAACTTAAAGTATAGTGCAAACTAGACTGACTTGGCTTTGGTTGGCTTCCGTATGAGCAAGGTGAATAACGGTCGAGAAAATCCTCGACAAGGAGGTCGTACATGTCAGGATGGGTCATGGGGGGTCGTACCTGTGAAAGTCAGCAGCGAGCGCATCAGTGGCATTGTGGTGCAAATAGGAGGAAGAGCGTGTACCGCAGCAGAAAACGAGGATGTGCGAGGCAATTTCATATGAAGTATTCTTTCTGCTCGCTCTGAATACTTTGCTGGCTGTGATACTGTTGTAAGGAATGGTGTCGCAAAAACGGCAATGGTGAAGGAAAGCCCTAAGCAAATGAAGCGGTTTGCCGCTTATAGGGGGTACGAGATGTGTGTATTACAATACAGATTTTGCCAATAGGTCATCATCATAATACACCTTTCAATCGAGTGTACCGCTTTGAAAGACGGTCAGATGCATGGCGTATGAGACGATAGCGAGCAATGTCGATTGTCCCTTTTCATTTCGCCTACGCTGGAAGGTTGTGTTCTAGATACAATTCGAGTGTTGCCCCCAAAATATTCTGCAACTGTGAAGAAGGAAGCGACTCGTTGAGCGGTCAAAGAGGGTCCTCGATAGATCCTCGACGCAAATTTCTCCTCGATTGAAACACTTGGAAGGAAGCTAAATAGACTAACAGAAAGCGCAATCCTTCTGCTTTCAAAAACTATCCTTACTTTTTTGATCGCCCAAAAAATTAGAGAGATTGCCTCTTAAGTGGCAAAAACTCGCATGAAAATGTCACTGTCTTCGACGCTGACTCGACGAAATTTTGGGAGACCTTATCTCTTTGCATGGAAGGCTTTCGAAGCAATTTCAATACTAGTTGACAGTAGCGGGCCTAGCTCTATCTAACCCGACCGAGTGCTATTCAAAAGGTTCGAAAATTGGGGAATGGAACCTTTTCATAGAGGGTGTACTTTCCGGTGGTTTTGAGAGAGGCATTAGCAAATCTGACCCAGAGACAAACCGCGCAGCAGCTATCGCGGAGTCGGCCGCTGGTCGACACAGGCTGTTGTGATGCTCTTCTACGAACTTCTCAAACATTCGCATTGGCATGGACACTGTGAGATTGCGAAAACTCTCTCCGGTCGGGTATTGAACCCGCGCCTCGCATGTGACAGACGCGGATACTCACCGCTACACTACCACTACGCTCTGTTGATGGAAGAGAATCAAAATAGGAGAGGTCGTGCCATGGCTTTGATTTTAGGAGGGTCGTACTTCTGCGACGACGTCCTCGACACGATATTCACCCTGCTCATGAGGGTATGCACATGCGAGTAGGGGAAGCGGAAGAGGAAGAAGGCACGACATTCTCTGTGGACGATGTCTTTGATGAGCAATAATCGTCTAACCTTGTGGTGATTTCAACCTCTCTACGATCCTTTCCAAGGATTTACGAGCTCGCATAGGTGGGGAAACACATGGCGAAGTGTGACCAGCAATTGGCATCCAAGGAATGACATCTATTATTGCAAAAGTGAAGTAAAATACATATAGCGAGGGGAGCGTAAGATTCGAGACGGCTCTCGAAAACATGATTTGCCAATAAAAAAAAGTTACCTAGCTCGGAAGCTCTGGGATCAAGCACCTCTGCTGCGGTGATGTTCACGTGACTAGAATGGAATGAGCGCAAATGCTGATGTCCAAAAGAAATCGTCCCTGTAAAAGTGTACATCTGGAGAAGCATGTAGTTGTAAGGAGCGCAGAAAATTTCAGTGCGATTACTGCTTGAATGCAAAGAGCACTAACTGGAGTAATAAGACATCTGATCACATTAACAAGCGCACCGCCATAATGCACCCTAATCATGGTATGCGAGGGTTGTTTTTAGCAACATTACAGGCTGATGCGTGGTTTGCAACAGACACTTGTGGCGTAAAGAGCGTGTTAGGCGCGATGCATCTGTAAGAAGAGTACCCGAAAGTTTGCACCCAGCACACCCAACGAAGTTAGCATCGCTGGGAGCCGAAGAAAGGTGGACTGTCAGACGTAGTGCTTTATTCTAAACCAGTTTAGCGCCGCACGCTACCGCGCGCATGAAGCGGAAGGCCCGGGTAAAGCGGAACAGCCGTTAAAGCGTTAGGTTCACCGCGCAACATTGAGTTGCTCCGTAAAATGCGTTAGCTGACCGTTCCATAGGCTGCCCATCTTTGCAGAGACTCACCGTTTGATACGCGCAGTGGAGTGCGGATCTATGGTGTCTGTAAACAATCAACACGCATCGAATGGCAGTGTAATTTAACGGTCGGATTGTGTTTGATGTTGGAATAGAAATACCCAGAAGTCGTTATCGTGTTTCTCCAAAGGTTCACCATGCATTCTTAGGAATTTTGGGGAACGTAGCGGTTTAATGGGATTTTGGGTGATGAAAACAACACAATTGAAAGGATATTGGAATGAGATGCTTCATATAAAGCCTCTTTTTGAGTGACCTCTATTTTAATGCGCGTATCATTGTTATCGCCCTTGAAGCCGCTATCGCTTTGGGTCCACCACCAAAAATGTTCCCGTCCTATTCCCTACATCACATCTTGGAATCAACGCTTCACTGCTGTTGGGGCGCGCTATGGATATCATGAAATTAGCGTTTCGGCGCCTGTTATCGGATCTTATCGGCCGTTATCACTTTCTGACCCTTGCCAAACATGATCCTCTCCTGCTCTCTACCACACTTCTCGGAACCAACGCTTCAATGCTGTTGGGGCGCGCTCTATGGATATTGTGGAATTAGCGTTTCGGCGCCTGTTATCGGATCTTATCAACCGTTATCACTTTCTGACCGTCACCATACATGTTCCCCTCCTGCCCTCTACATCACATCTTGAAATCAACGCTTCACTGCTGTTGGGGCGCGCTATGGATATTGTGAAATTAGCGTTTCGGCGCCTGTTATCGGATCTTATCAGCCGTTATCACTTTCTGACCGTCACCAAACATGTTCCCCTCCTGCCCTCTACCACACTTCTCGGAACCAACGCCTCACTGATGCTGGGAGGGGCACTGTGGATATCGTGAAATTAGCGTTTCGGCGCCTGGTATCGGATCTTCTCAGCGTTATCACTTTCTGACCGTCACCAAACATGTTCCCCTCCTGCCCTCTACAACATACAAAAAATACAGCGCTCCATTGTTGCAGCGAAGCGCGCTACGAATTTCGTGACAAACAGACGCACACACACACATACACACGCACAGACATACTTAGCGAATTATATATAGTAGGATGTTTCAGACTGAGATGAAAAATTTGATTTGTACTTCGCTTGTCTGCTGTCATAATTGTGAAGAATAAGAATAAAGCCTAACAAAGAATACAAGTTGAGAGCTGGACAGTGTTCTAGTGCTACCAGTTGGGGCAGTGAGTATCATACCCGTTGTCATGGGTCGGCGCGCACGGTCGCTGGCAAGCGGACCGTAACACGGGTAAGAGATACGGACCTCGTAAAGAGCCACTTTAAAACGACGAAGCTCTGTCATAACGCGAAGACCTGGAACAATCAAGGGATAGCATACATGGACGTCGGTTTAGGGAGTCGTCGCACCTATCTTCGTCGTTCCATGTTGGAGTACGCAAACCACATGATTGTGATTGTGGTTCTATTAACAAGCTCTCTTCTGGACTGGTAGGCTTAGATTCTAATGTTCTTTCCAAAAGGTCTGAAAGAATTGGTCGTACCAGGGGACGTAGCCATAGAAATCCGTGAGAAAAAACTAATTCTACAGAATTAGTTTTTTTTACACAATGGGTTAACACTCGCTGGAAGGAATTACCACCTTCTATTACTACTCGAGTTCTTCTACCCCATTCAGAAGCAAAGTGAGAAAGATTATGATTTCTCGAGGTTGGTTCTAGAATGTGAAACTGCACTCAGATTACAATTAGGGGCATAGAATCGATCTACTGCATTGGTGACTTAAAGTATGCCAGTACTGAATGGTTGTTTTGTTAGCGGTAATTTTCGCTTCTTTGTCGGACTTGCGTTCTGTATATCAGTCTTTCCCATCCGAGACTTCTGTGAGTCGGATGTTGGCAAAGTTGGCGGACCTACTAAGCTGGCATCCAGAGCTTCCGATCGCCATCAGAGAGCTTGCAGTGTTGGCAGCCACTGCCCTTCTGCGCTGATTGTTCACTCCTCTCCCTTATGGTCCATCATATGATTATTTTCTTTCCTTCCTTCCTCTTAATTAGCGTTAATTTGTTTTGTACTGAACTTGTGTAACAAGGCATACGGTGATAAATTATTACCAAATCATCATCAGATGAATGCCTTATGTTTACAATGTACGAAGGGAATTTTTGAAGGAAGAAGTGAAGCTTACTCTTGCTTTCGCTTTCATGTCCCAACATGGTGGAACTGCGAGAGAATCCACGAAGCCTAGCGGATGTAGCGTTTACTGGACTGAAATATAAGGAGCTGGTCCCTCTCTCAAAAAAGACATACATAAATGTAGATCAGGTATTTAACAGACTATATTCGCAACTGTGGAAACCAGAAAAAAGATATTTCGGTGTATAATAGTAACTGCTCACCTTTCTCTCGGAATGACCATACTGTCTTCTTCTATCTGCCGTTTAATATGAGAAAGTTCCTGTTCTAAACAGCTATAGAAAGTCACCAAATCGAGTAATACTCTGCGGGTATTATTGTTCTCTGCATCCAGCTTCCGTATATACTCACTGGTCTGAAATCATCGCTACCTCTTGTCTGCTATAGTGCACACTGCCACTTACAATGTCACCATGATGTATTTTCTATCTAACAGTGGGAGTAAAACGATTGACAGCATTTGTGTTCTAATGCATCGCGCAAAAGGTTATTCTTCAAAACATCGGTTGCAATGAACTCGTCACGGAAAATCTTCATATTTAAAGGAACGTGTCAGGACAAGGCACTCATGGGAAGTGTTTCGATCACTATTATGGGCGTGGCTGCACTCAGAACGGTAACGCAACGCCCCCCGATCGAGTTGGCGCGCCGACAAGGCCCCAGGCGTACCATTTGCAGTGATATAATCTCTTCCCTCCCATCTCCGGAACTGGTGCGTGGCTGGCATGTGAAATCAGCTAGGTTGACTACCGTATCAACCGATGGAATGGCTGGCAACCTTCTGTTTTATAAAGCGCTAACTTGGTGTGTCGGTTTATATGTATGTCTGTATGTATTAGGTCGGTCAAAAAGTATCCGCCGTTTCGCACCTCAACTATTGCCCTGCTTTTTTTTACTGAATTTTTCCGCAACCGCTGGAAGAGTTTTTGTGTCATCTTGTAGAGAAAAGTCAGCTGTTTTATATTTACACGGAAACTTGAAATAGTTCCGAAGGATTTTGGCCTTCCAATCACTTTTTTAAGTTACGGAAATTCGTAATTTCCGATTGTTGCCACTTTATGTCATCGAACATGGAAGGGACATGCCAGAGTCAACTAACAATATGGCGCCTCCATTAAGAAAGAATGCATCTAGGAATCGCACAACACGGGAGTAGCTAGCCAGGCATGGACCTGGAGAAATAAAGCTTGAAATGCACGTGGAAAAAGGACCACCCTTACTCATAAAACTGGACAAAATAAACGAAGCCATCCTATCACAGACGCTCAACTACTGGTGTGGCAGGAGAATGGGGACTCTGAAGGTATCGTGCTCAGCCGCATGGATGCTGTGAGGAAGAAGGAAAAACGTCGTCAATCTGTCCATCGGACTGACCCATGTCATCAGCTCGAATCGTTGCAACGCGCATGGAGGTGTGTACTTGAACTCTAAATTGCATCAAGAAGGAACTGTTCCTGAGATGGGTAATGGTGTGGCATGAAACTATGCTTCTGCAAGCTAATAATGAAAGGGTGGGTAAATGGGTAGACGAGACTGAGTCGCCTTGAAGCATCCCAAAACCCAAAGCATTTACTGTAGGGATTTTCTCCGATGTCTGATGGTGCAGCTCATTGAAAGGCCCATAAATCGAGACAGTCGACAACGGTGGAGATCTTCCACACAGAATAGAATAGGATTCATGCGGATCAGCGGAAATCATAGCTTGCTTTGAGGAACATTTGAGGTTTAATCCTTGACCGCGATATCGCTGGACAATCCACCGCAAAATGCGTTGTGTAAAACTTATACAGATACTTTTTGACCGTCCTAATATATCTGTTTGTCCGCCCGCAAAATGTAAATGAAGTGATAGGGAAACTCATGGTATAAAGCCGCTAGCAAATCTGGGTAGCTCGCAGGAGTTGAGCGGTCAGTGTTTTGCAATAGCGTGATTGTGATATCACCTCAACGGCTGTATGAACACTTACTTGTCGACACCTTCACTCATTATACATGACCAGATTGGCCCCCCGGCAACCACCGGTACCATCTTCCCTTGCGTAACCCTCACACTTCCACTATACTCCCTTCCTCCTGCGACACCAAAACCTCGAAGGAAATAC
>KZ345020.1:524093-534233 GCA_002352805.1 Teladorsagia circumcincta
TTCGTCGTACCTTCCGGTCCCTACCTAATCCGTAGGACTTGGCATGGCTAGGCGATAACGTAGTGAAATACTAGCTAAGGAATTGATTAGCCGTAAGTCTAACCGAAGGAATAGCTGGTATATCCGGAAAACTCGCTTGGACGTGCTCCTCATCCAAGCTGGCCTTGTTCACTGCCGGAGGAGCGAGGCTTTCGTTTTCGGCCTTGTCGACGATTTATTTTCGTTTTTTCTTCATTGTTGTTCCATTTCTCAGCTCTATAGTCAGTTTCAATCACCACAATGCCCAAACACGAGCCTGACTTTTGCCTTTAAACTAATATACATGCACTCGGAATTCGGGGTCAAAAACGGCAAAACTTTTCGAATGACCTAATATATAATGCACCTCTGCAGAGGAGGTGCCCGAAAAAACTGTTGAGAAAATACCACCAATACATATTTTCCAAAAGTACCCGTTCATTTGTGCGGAACAGGGATTGTGTGATAAGGCGACAATACCGAGACATCTCCACAGACTTGTGGAGATTCGGAATTGTTCCAAACACGATGTTGTGACACGGTCGCATTCCTGCTAGCTTTGCATGGTCCCGTCAACTGAGCATCCCGTACGTCTAGCAGAGATGAGCGGGTGAGATGCGTTAACTATTCTAAAGGCGACACGAGAGCTTTGCCCTGTGAACTACTACATTCCAGTGCCAGTATATTGAGAAAATCATCAATCGTCATCTTCAATGGCCACGCCTTTATTTGTGAAAATGAAACAGGGAAAGTCTAGCTTTTCTGAGACCGTGTGACCAGCAGCATGCGGAGAAAATACATAAAACTGTGGAGACTCTCGTGCAAGAATTTCTAGCATTCCCAGCGCATAGTTCTAATCTCGTGAGACGCTTTTAGGATTAGTCTGATCCATTCTGAACGATGACTGCTCTGATCTCTAGCTGTTACTCGTAAAGAAACCACGTGTTGAGCGACAATAAAGGCAACACTAGCCTCTATCCATAGGTACGAATAAAAATAGTAAAGGTACGTAAAAAAAGTGTCCGCAGAACTAATGAATCGCTCGCAAATCGGGGTCTATAACGCAGAGCAGGCCTAGCAAACCTGAGCGCATTGTTACCGCACGCTCATCATTCCATGTCTATGCCTCATCTTAAAACGCGACCAGGTCTACGGAACAAAATTTTGCTGCGGTACTAACAATAAGCACAGACGCTCATAAAAATTAGGGGTGGAAGTCCAGTTGAGGGGCCCACTCCATTGAGCATTCCGATATTACATAATAACAAAGCACTCTTGATACGTAATCGACTCATTTTAGATATACTTTCGATAAGTGTTGGTGTACTGTGGAGATACTGA
Organism: Teladorsagia circumcincta; assembly: GCA_002352805.1. Lineage (NCBI taxonomy): Eukaryota > Metazoa > Nematoda > Chromadorea > Rhabditida > Trichostrongylidae > Teladorsagia > Teladorsagia circumcincta. The sequence goes on from KZ345020.1 coordinate 525,453, forward strand.
GATGTCTCCATATCTCCGCCTACCATGGTCCAGGGAAACGGTACTGAACCAGGGGAACGGACACTTAACACGTTGACGACATCGCGCGTTTTGTGTTTTTGCACCTCGTGGGACCAGAGCGATTTTGCGAGCGCCGCCGCCGCACACCAAATCCATGGTTTTTGAGCTGTAAATACGCAATACTTAGATGCGATGAAGTGTTTTATGTGATTGTGTTTTAGTGTTTTTTTTTATGATGTTCGATCTGTCTAACCTATCGGGAGTTACAGTAATGGAATTTTGACCGAAATGAGGTGCTAAGGCCATGAAAAGGGCAAATTTAACCCATTTTCCCTTTAGTGGCTTGAAAGTCAATTTGGACGTGGTTGTTTCAGTAAAAACACATATCTTCCCACACGAATAGGTTTGTGTTCGCATCTATTATTTCTTTTTGTCAACACGTTCACGTTAATGAAAAGAAAACAAGAAAAGAACTGAGCAAACATATTGTAAGGTCTAGAAAACCTCTTCCTAACTGAGGAATATTTGGCCTTTTTGTGAGCCATATGGCTCTTAAGTGTGCTAAGGTATGACCTATAAGATGAGTGCAAAGTTTCTAGAAATAAGTCGCGCAAGCGCAAGAAAGAGGGATGAGTTGGGTGTGACGCGTTACCGCGTCACAATGTCCCACGAGGTGCGCAAAGTGGGACGCGTTACCGCGTCACGCTGTCGCGTGTTAACCCTAAATTAAGGGTGGACGAGTTCGAGGGTAATTAACACGTGGAAACAGTGGGTGGGATGTGGGCAAAATGCGTGGATTATGAAAGACTCATCGGTCAGTGCACGACAAGTGAGCCGTTTGTGTATTATCTTATCCTTGTGATAGAGAGTTCATAGAAGAGCTTTCTAGGGCTGAGGATATATAGCAAGGGGAGGTATTTTCGCAATGGATTTTCACTAAGATAAGATATCCACTCACTTTGCACACAATTGTCGTTTATCATTGTCGTTCATATGCGTCTCGGATCTTTCCACCGAGCTAAAAAAAATCAGTCAAAAAAGAGAATATAGAGATGAAAACGTTTAAATTATACTAACCTTTCCAGTGATATGACATTCTCCTCAAGTTCTGCTGAAGTGGCTCTAGAAACTCCGACAGGAATCTCTCTTCGAAACACCATCTTTATAGACTTTTTAGAAGAATCAGAAGTTGTGGACACTACTGACATGGTCCTTTTTCGTCTTTCCCCTCCCCGGCCACTAATTGGCTCCGCTGATTTCGGACCATTCGCAGGTGTCGAGTTTTTCGGCACACTTCTACATCGAACTCTGTGTAGCCTCCCTCGTCTTCTCCGTTTTCTTCTGTGCCTCTTATGAGATGGGAACTCCGGAGATGTTGACGCCTCTTGCATTTCCATGCAGATTGCCTCTTTCTCCTCCAAGACAGAGCGCACATCATCCTGCACGATAGGCTCTTCTGAATCATTATGCGTTATTTTGCCGGTGGTTAGAAACGATGTGAGACTCGTAAGAGTGGACTCCATGATTTCCTTCAGGCTAGCAACAGGCACTGAGGTAGTCAGAAGTAAACGACCATATCTGAAAATAAGCCATTTAACGATGTGGCACTATTTAGTTGCTAAGCGTCAAAATAAAGTTGTTTCAAAGGTCAATGACGGAACTAATTACTTTTTAGAGAGCGTCACGCATTCCACTTGCATCGGAATCGTAGTAGTGCTTTGAATGCAATTTTACCGACACATTGATTTGCGGGACGAATGAGCAATTCAAGATTTCTTTCCCGGCAAATGGATTTCCCACTCCCTTCATACCACGGAAAGACGGAGAGATGGGAGGCATGATCTCTAGAAGTGGGGGGGGCCTAGGCCATTGATCCAGTGTTCGAGCGCGTGGCAAGCAGAATCATTTCCCACGACACCACCTCCGCCCCACGTTCACTGCGACACGTCACATAAAAGCAAGAGTCTCAGAACGAATTCGAGGAGTTATGCGATCGTTAACGAAGTTATAGGCAGGAAGTTGACTGCTGATGAAGAAAAAGGGGAAGAAAAGGCCGACGAGAACTCAAAACGGGGCTCCCCCTCCTCGGCGAGAGAAGGATGGGGTGGACGAGCTGTCTGGACTGCCCGCGCCCCAATTGCGATTGATGGCAAGTAGCCAGCAGTGCCTTGCTATTTGCCAGCAATTGCCATTGGGGCGCAATGCGTCGTCAGGTGACCGCGATCAACCCGAGCAAAACCACACTGCTTCCGCAAGGCCGAGTAGCCGCAAGGCACCACGTATGTTGCTTTGAAGGATCGACCTAAAATAGGCTCCCGAAACGACCGCAATTGCCTGCGCATCCGATCTCGCACTCTCCACGACGGCAGAGGGGAGGCGCGTACAGGAACTCTACGCCCCTCCTTCGTCGCCAGTGATTCTCTCCGTTTTAGCAGCATTTGAAGGTGAGTTCTTCGGTCAGCTTTTATTCATGTATGCTTGACTAGGGCTAGCGCATCGTCCCACACCGATAGCATAAAATTTTTAAAGCCTTGCTAAGACTGTTGCTTCGAGAGCACAGGTCCAATCGAACCTTAGCCACCTCTACTGAACTCTTACTTTTCGATGAGAGCAGAGCAGCGAGCATAACATCGGCATATTCTAGAATTAGAGGCACTTTTCCCAGTGTAATCGATTAATTAGAAGATTTTAAGCCGAAAAGCTGCTCAATCCCGTGGCATGCTGGCAAAAATCACCACAGACCATCTGACATTGTTAAATTTTGAACCTCTCTTAGGACTCATCATCAAAAGCGTTTCAGGAATTGCATAATGCAACTACTGTTAAAAACAGTGGACTCAGAAAAAACGCTGGATGAAGACTCACTTAGGCTCCTCGAATCTCCCAAACATTCCATCAACGCGTTGCGGGATTTCTAGAAGACCACCTCGATCTTTACCGAGAGCTCTTTCGAGTCGCTTGCTGTACACCACCGGGCTTGTCGTATCGATAAATTCCACTGGATGTGCGGTGAGGGTGCGAGAGAGATCTGCATCCAGCTGGCACGTATTCTCGAGTACTGCATCACGACACTGCACTGGCTCGCAATGTTGGAGAGCAAACTCATCGTCCATTCTTTTCAGTTCAATAAGATGGCAGTCCTGTTCCTGCTTGATAACGATTAACATTTCTTCTGAGTTGTTGTCTCTTCCATCCACACCGCAATTTTCAACAAATGTGCTCGTACAACTACACTGAACAGGCGAATGCGAGGCGCCATCATCGGAATGGATGCTGGAGGACTCCGTGACAGCATCTGTAAAAGCACTGGGTTCATTGAGGTTACACTTTCTACGATTTGCATCGAAAAGGCTGCGATAAAGCTAACGTGCCTAGATCTTCCGGAACCCAGTCGCAGCCGTCGCACACGTACTCAGAACAGGGAAATTCTCGAATCTAGAGGAAACTCACATGAGAATAATCAAAGAGGGAAAGCCTGAGTAAAAGTAAAGTTCCAAACTTGGTCAAACGTTGATTCTGTTGGAGACCTTTGATATACCGGTGTAGTTCCTTTCTCCGAATCACACGACGATATCCCACTGTCGTCGACGGATACTTTCCTATCTGTAACAGGCATTATGAGAAGGAATACGGAACTTTAGGATCATCACAGGTAGACAGGCGTTACCGAAAAGGAAGAGCTCTTGGGCTGTATTTGGTTGAGACCCTCAGCAAGAGGTGAAGTATTATAGTGTCCGAAGCCGGGTTACATATCATCCAAGGAAAATCGCTGTCAATGAAGAAAATGTACACTCACCGCACAAATGTTTTTCCTCAACAATGCCGAAAGAATATCGTGATGTTGTTGACAGGCTAGGCTCAATTTTTGACCGCCTTGCCGATGGAAGCTTCGGTGGCGGTCGCGCGAATCTCATTTTCCGAATCTGAATCGCAAACGGGTTGTCATTCGAACAATTGTAATTGATAGAAATGTGGAAATTTCGATTGTCACTAGATATACGGATTGCGACTGAATTCATGCAACTCGTCATCGCAAATCGGCCGCTATGATTCCAATTCGGTGCTAACGCAAGATACCGGAGCATTTTGCTGGCAATGCACTTGAACCGCGTGAAACACCTTTTTCTGTCAAAGCCGGAATTCTGCCCCTTCGGAGGAAGTGGCAATATGTGATCTCCTTGGCGTTTTCCCCTCTACTAAGCATAATCCTAGTGTCACCTACCATCGGCCCTGCTGTATGTCCCTCCCCCCGTCCAAGGACATGAGCGCCGCACCCACAATTCTGAAAATCGAGGTAACGAAGATCAGAACATAAACGAGGGTGATGTATGGAAAGAATGCAGAACCAAGCGGGTGCCAGATCACCGCGCTGGAGGCAGACATGGCAGAAACTGAGAAGGCGCACAACTTCTTGGCACAGCTTACATGTGCAAACGGGATAAGGCTGGTCACCTACATTACCACCGGGTAAGCCATGTGTCGAGGGCACTTGGCAGGCAAGACCCCATCTCAGCTGGTTTCACCGGTGCAACCGACATAAAATCCCCCTCTTACATACCATAACCTGCAGTTCTACTTTGGTTGTGAAAGGAATAGAGGAAGAGCTGGAGGAGGGATGAGGGAGAACAGCCCACATCCGAACTAGAACCGCAACCTTTCCCCCCGCCCAACTGTTGCGGGGGATACTCGAGGGTAGCTCACTTTGCTATGATCGCAACCTTGCTGCACAAGCATAGCAGACCGCTATATAGCACGTTGACGACCGCCGTTGTGCGCGTACTGCTTCAACATTTTTAGTATTTTCTCATCAATAAGCATTAATCCTACGGCGTTTTTGGTAGCAGTAATGAAAAAATTGTTTTTCGGAACCATTAATGTACACGAACTATTGCGGAACAGGAAAAAAGCCCAATAAATTCAGTAAAACTGGCCGAAAACTATGAGAAAGTGTGGTATGGCATCATACCACACGGTCGTCAACGTGTTAAAGTTCTGTGTGCGTCAATGAGAGCGCATTAACACCTTGGATTCTGGAGAGAACGACTACTCTGCGGAAAGCATGAGATACGTATTGATTAACCTCACAATTTTTCATTTGAGTAATCAATCCCTTTTCGCGAATTCTCCAATTCCCCACTTTCTCTGATACACCGAGGATTGGGCGGTATGTAGACGTACTCGACGTTGACGTGCCGCATTCGACCCACGCAGCGTCAATCTATAGGAACGCCGGTGTTTATACCCCTTCAGACAAATTCGCCACCACAGAACGGTATCAAAAATGGCTTTATTGGTAGTATACCAGCGAACACAGGGTTAAAGGAAGCGATTAAGATACACATCGGTTAAGTATATGTGCCACACGAAGTAGTTACTTGGCTGCCAAGAAAGCGAGGTGTGGCGCTTTCACGATAAAAGGTGCGCTGGTTGCCGAATAGGGCTTAGAAAGCACTCCGCCCCGAAAGCGATCCGCCCACTAGTTTAGTTGGTGATTTGGACGAGCTGTGTGGCCAGCAGCCGCATAACTGGAGCAACCTGACTAGACCATGGATTTGCATGGTGCCATCAAACGCAAGCGGTAAACTTGCCCATACTGCGTCGCTGTTTAAGCCTCTGCCCGTCTTGAGCGAAGATCAACGGTCAAAAAAGGAGGTCCGTTCTGCATTATATTGACGGATTTCTCTGCTTTTTGCACCATTGGCAAAACTGAGCCCCACACGTCCCCGTAAACACATCTAAGCCCTATCGTAATCGCTATCTTCAAAGTCTTGATGTTATCGTTCAATGGCGCAAATGAGCCTGAATCGGCCGTGTGTCGCAAAGCATTTAGAGACAAAACACGATAAAAATGATGCTCATGAAAGAGGAAGACGGATAGTGGGAGGGTGAACGACCGTACGTGAAAATTACGTCTGGTCCCCAAACACGTCCATCACCTCCATGGTGAATAGATGATAACAACTGTGTATTTGAAATTTGACAGTTACCGTCGTAGTTCGATTTTTGCCTAAGGTAAGTGCACTCTTGTGGAGCAAATGCAGCAGCAACCTCTGCCGATTGCCAATGGCATAATGCCTATGTTCTGCTGCACCCGATCGACCTTCCTATAAGCGGTGAACTCGTCCACTTCCAGAATAATCAACGAGAAAAGGGTCCCGTTTTTACCTTTTTTTCTCATTTTGTTTCACAGACGCACCGTGTGGCTCCACTATTTCCACATTTTACCAGCACCAGCTTATCGCAAGAGGTTCCTTCAATCAATCAGAACTACTTGTAAAATTCTAATGTTATCACAAGCTACATGCCAACTGCGGGCAAAACGTTGGGCCTTGAACGGGACTTGAGACCTCACCTATGCTCTGTGGTCGCGTGCTAAATCACTGCACTACCGAGATCCCAAGTGGTCCAAGTCAGTTTTCTTCAATGTTTGCAAAACCTTCAGCACACAAACCACCTTTTAGCTTACTAATTTTGGAAAAACTCAGTCAGTCAGTATAGGCCTATGGAAAATGCGCTCATGGGAGAGCAGAGGACATAATGGAATAGTGTTATCCGGAATACTCACAGGAATCTGAAAGGACCGACAAACAGGACAGAATGAACGGAGGAAGAAATCGGTAAACACTGCTCACAACATCAATTCCGTCCAGAACGTAAAATTTATTGATTCAGATGTGCTCCCAACCTGCTATATTCGTGCTTTAAGAGGATTTGTCCGACTGTTTGGGACTTTACCATCAACAGATCTCGTCGGTTTTTCACTAAATCCCTCTACCGCGACACGTCTGCTCCATACTACCTTCACATGACATACACACTACCGTCGTTAGCCTGGAGGCTTGGAAAGAAGGCTCTTAGAAGGAGGTCTTTCAGGGCAAACCGCGCTCTCTAAAAAACGATTCACTGGATATTGTAGGGGCGCATGTATGGACCACATAACCACGTTTCGTTCTCGCTGACCGTGAAAGATAGTGTTGCAGGTTCGATCCCCCTTGCAGGTTCGATCCCCCCTAAATTGTGCATTTCAGGTTGGCGCCTACAGGTTGGTCTCAAACGGCACTAAACGTCAAAATTAGATATCACGATCATAGTCAGGACCATGTTTAGGTCTATGAGTAGCCCAACTTCGAATGCAAAATTCTTAGGCCACCGAGCATCGAACCACTGACTTGTGGTCTTGTGCTACTTTTCTGATACTACTAAAACCGTTTAGCTTTAACAGAACGCTAATCCACGTTTTGTCCATGATGGCGTTTTCGATAAAGGGTTGAGCGTTGTTGGGTCCTTTCTTGAGTTGTACCACGCACCCTACAAGGTGGGCCAAAATAATGTTAGCTTGGACATTATATTACTGGAAACAAATATCAACGTAATGGAACAAAAACTTCAAAAAAATATGGGACACTTGTATCACAAAGCAACGCTGGATCGAGTTCATACATGCCCAAGAATGGCGTGCATGCTGCATTCCAGGATTTCTGCTGTGCTCTCTTCACCGAATCAGAAGTTTTGTGGTTTTATGATTGCATTTACAAATTGAGTTTACAATACAGGGGAGCCATCTGAACTAGTTATGGATTCCTAAGTAGCACACGCACGTGAGACGTGTGATGGTTTCGTGCTCTCCTCTGCCTCTTCCTCAGGGGACCAAGAAATTCAAGACTTTTGAGCTAGCCTATGAAGGCCATAAACTCGAGAAGTCCCACTTCGCAGAATTTTTTCACTTCTTTAGATAGTGCAAGTGAGATTTTCCATTGACTTTTTCGTTTTAGAGTAAGAAAATACTTAAGAGAGAGAAGAGTTTCTGCATTTGATAATTTTGGCGACAGCTGTGACCCTCGAACTTACTCGGACTCTGCTCTCTCAGAACCTTCGTACATGGAACTTCTAGTGAACACAACAGATGTATTCGTGTTGGAAAAGACTTCAAAAGTTTTCCGGGACCATACCTTTGCCCTCCTAGATGAGAGCAATGGCATTTAACCTGCTTTATTGACTTGTAGGAATGGTGGGCTTGGTTTAACACCCTAACCATACTCGTCTTTCTAACCCCCGCGTTATTGAAGGAACGGTTTGACTGTTTGCTTTGGCTACAGCTCCCTCACGAGGGAGGTCTTTCGGGACGTGGAGCGCTTTTCCAAAAGTTTTCCTTTACTTCGAAAGACTCACGCGAGGAACACAAACCATGGTCCGTTTTTCCTGAACGCTTCCGGAAAGGTCAGAGTAGTGGAGAAGAGATGGTCTAAAGTTCGATCCCCCGTGATCGCTAATTTTTGCAATTGATGTTGACGTCTCCAAATGTGTCCAAATGGCACCAGAGTCGATCAACATGTCATCCTCGTAATTTGGCAACAATTTTGAGGCCCTGACATAGATTGCAAAATTTGTCATCACGGGGGGATTCAACTTTGGACCATTTCTTCACCACTGTTCTGAGGTTGCTAGAAGCGTTGAGGAAAGTAGACTACAGTTTTATGTACATCGCATGGGTCTTTACAACATGCAAGAAACCATTTTGGAAAAGCGCTCCATGACCTGAAAAAACCCTCCTTGGCTGCCAGTCTTAAGAGGCTCCCCAAACGACCCTCCCTTCCCTTTTCCGACCAACACCCTCACATCATGGCGGTTTTTATAGAACAATATTTGATTCTGAAACCAGTGGACACAGCCCAACTCACTCAATTTTTCCTTTCAAACGACCGTCGAGCTGGGGGGGGGGTGTAAGTAAACTGGTACCATGAAGCGGTAAATCACCTATTTTGCCTAATTCTCATTACCTTG
>KZ345021.1:30591-45962 GCA_002352805.1 Teladorsagia circumcincta
GTGTGTGTGTGTGTGTGTGTGTGTCTGCCTGACCGGAAATTCATAGCTCGGGTACCAGCGATCGCCAGGAGCCGATTTCAGGATATGACATAGGGAGTGGAACGTGAGCACTGATAAGAGGCGCCAAAACGCGAATTTCACGAGATTCACAGCGGGGGTCCCAGCAGCGGTGAGGCGTTTGTTCTGGCAGGTGATGTGAAGGGTGGGACAGGAACATGTTTCGTGGATGACACAAAATGATAACGGCCGATAATAACGATATGCGTAGTCCGAGTCCCAAATCCTCGAAAGCAGATTCTGGATGACGCATCTTTCAATTCATTTCATACTGTGGGACCGCTAAGCTCCCCAGTGTTGTTGAGAGTGTATGGTACATGTTTAAGAAATACGATAGTAGATGCTTGGTATTTCTATTTCAACATCATTGACGTCAAACATTATCCGACCGCTAAAGCATCCTGAAGTTGGATGCATGGTGGTTGTTTACAGACACCACTCTATCTCCACGCTTCACCGCGCGTATCGAACGGTGACTTTCAGAAGAAATGGGCAGTCTATTTAACGTTTGTCTAATTCATTTCACGAAACGACTGTTCACTTCCACCGAAGCCTTCCGTATCATGCGCGCGTGGCGTGCGGCGCTAAACTGGTAATATATATACGAAGAGAAAACCGGCGAGTAAAACAAAACGGCGCGGAAAAACACCGAACACATAAATACATAAAAAACACTATCGATCGGAGCGCGCCATCTGCGCTCAAAGTACACGTCATGCGCCAGGCGCGCATTGACGCTCTTCGCACTGTCGGTGCGGTCGGCGCCGTCGGCACCGACCGCACCGACAGTGCCGGCGCGAAGTATGAAAGCAGCCTTAAACGCATCTTCGGCACGCACAGAAAACTTACATGGGCTGATTCGAAGGCACGACGCAGCAGCAAACACTGAAAAGCTAGGGCTGATTCCAAAGAACGTATTTGCAAACAAGAAAAACCCGCATTGGAGCTCACAGCAATTTGAACTGCAAAAAGAAGGGACGACACAGGGACCAAACTCTAGAATGTTAGGGCTCGTTCAAACGTTTAACACTGCGTGCTATTAAACTAACCTTATGGCTCAGACTTCCTTCGCTAGTGTTGTGTCGATGAAAGAAAATTTTCTGAAAGCGTACAATTCATTCGATCTGACAGAGTTTCACAATAGCGGACTCGCCGTCGGCACCGACCGCACCGACAGTGCCGGCGCGAAGTATGAAAGCAGCCTTAAACGCATCTTCGGCACGCCTGCGTCAGTATGGGCACTACCGACTCGTCCACTTGGAAGCGCCCACTTCTTCAAATGTAAAAAGGTCATGGAGCTGAAGGAATCACACATATCACAAATTTTTACATTATATTACATTGTCGTAAGTATTTTACGAGTATACATCATGCATTCATAAACCTCACATGAAGGGTTGAACTGCTACACAACTGTACGAAGCAAATTTTCAAAATTCAGAGTTGATTTGATTGAAAAATTTGCGATTTGCGCATAAGCTCACCTTGGTGTTCACGGCAACTTGGAACTAGTTTAGGAAGGACTGAGCTGCACAAAAATCAAAGTTTGGAAAGTTAGAGTTCATATGAACAATTAACATCGCGTACTAGTGAAGTCACTTAGAACCAGCGAACTCTTCCACACGAATCTAACCACGGAAAAAAATCTGTAGTCTGAAAGATGCAGTTTATCAAAACAATTACCATCTCATGATCGCACCTACGGCCTTTCTCGAACTAGCAGAACTTCGTAGTAAAAAGAATGAGAGCTCTGAAAATTCGAAATTCGTTCGAACAAAGAAGCTGTGTACCACTAAGACAAAACTTGTCAACTCCACATTCGAGCAATTAACACCGCGTAATTATGAGCTTGCTCAAGACCAGCGAACTCTTTCACACAAAAAGATTTGAGAAGAGATAAGAAAGCTGCAATTCCTTAGAACCTTGATCCGAATTAACAAAACTGCGCATATCAAATTAACCTTGAGTCTTACAGCACACGCAGCTCTACCGCGCCAGTCGTTAAGAGACATTAAAAATATCACTTATTACAAAAAAAGAAGGAATTTGACCAAAAAATACACGAACGGAAGCAACGCGGCACACAACATAGCAAGAAATAGAAGCAGTAGATCGAAATTGATACTGTTGATCGGAAGGCGCCGTTTTTGCGCGTATGGACGTTCTTCGCACTGTCCGCACCGTCTGAGCAGTCTGCAGTGCCCGTAATGTCCGCAACGGCGCAAATATGGAGCGGCGTAATCCGTTATACCTCAAGATGTCGGTCAAACTCTTCTACTGTAACAAGGACGGGGATCGCGATGCCGAGAGCGATTGGCAAGTGATTGCGAAATCGCTCTGCTAAGTGCATGAGCGACGAGCGATTGGCCCCGCCAACAATCGATATCGGCTGGTTGGGAGAGTGAGGGTGCATGCTGCATTTTTTCTTCATAGTTCCAGATGGATTCGTTTTGTTTTCTTTAGATTTAGGCCCCTCTGATTCTTTCTTTCGGAACACTCCGCCCTAGGAAGCGATGCTTACCACTGTTGCGAAACAGTGATCTAAACATTGCCATTGCCTTTTGATTAAAATCGCATCTCTTCAGTCGTTCACGTTGACCCCCAGCAGTGCAGGTACAGACTAGTTACAGTTTTTTTGTGAGTAGAATGAATATCGCAGAAGTGAAACTTCGTCAAAGTCCTCGAAAAGTATGAACTTAAGGTGGGATACAGAACGAGGTATTCTTTGTGCACATCATGACACGATCAGTTTACCTCTTCAAAAAAAACATACGCAACAAAAAGTAGCATTTCCGGAAAATATGGGTGTAAAGCAGCACGGAAACTCCACATACAACAAAGCGCCTACAGGGAAGGAAAAAAGGACCAATGCTGGAGGTAGACAAACCTAAATATCAGCTGAGTGATGATCTCCTTCTCAAAAATGAGACCCATTGTGACCAGGTTGACGGAGTGACCTCTAGTAAACTGCTCAAGAAGGTGGCGCTGTCATCTGTTGGAAGTGACGATCCAAAGTACTGCAGTTGAATTCCTTTTACTAATCATTGGTGTGCTGCACAGGCACCCATTCTTTGCACATATCGTTTCGTAATTGTTTCAGCGTCTTTCCCGCGTCGTTCCTATAACGTTATCATCCATTCGACTATTCCATTTTCCATCACCTCGAATACCACTTAGACGTGCATACTCGTTTTTCCGAGCGATTTCGTTTCTGATACCCTTATTGCACTCTAAATTGTACAACCACGGTTTCTGTACACGAACCCATTACAGATCATGGGATCAGATATCGAGGCATGCAGCCTATTACGGTCTTCTGACTATAGCTTAGCCAACTCAGCAGTATATCTGTAACCGCCACTTTTGGCAAGGATGTTCCTCTATCTTCCGCCAGATGGATAAGGATCTGATACGTCTCATTGGTGGAGGTGAGTGCGTGAACCTTTGGGTGTGGGATCCGGTAAACCAGTTCTGTAATCATGTCGTTGGCTCTACAAGAGGAGCAAGCTTCTTGTTGAGACATATTACCTGTTAGGTCCGGTCGTCGGATGCGAGCCGCTTGTTGAACTACGGCGGTTAGGCAATGATGTTGGTTGGAGGTCATAGCTCTCTCTTCCAAAGGTGCGGTCTCCTCGCTACCAAACACAACCCCCTGCCTCCAGCTCCTTTCGAGTTCAGCTCCACTTCTACATCAGTTGACGCTAACTCGTCGCCGGGCACATATCCAGCTCTTTGCCGCCCCTGTTTTCCAGATCGGCACAGTCGAGAAGATGAAGCATCCCGATGCTTCAGCATGATCTCGCGAGGAGACCGCACCTTTGGAAGAGAAAGCTATGACCTCCAACCAACATCATTGCCTAACCGCCGTAGTTCCAACAAGCGGCTCGCATCCGACGACCAGACCTAACAGTTATTATGTCTCAACAAGAAGCTTGCTCCTCTTGTAGAGCCAACGACATGATTACAGAGCTGGCTTACCGGAACCCACACCCAAAGGTTTACGCACTCACCTCCACCAATGAGACGTATCAGTTCGCCGTCGTCGACATTGGTAGAATAGCACAAACGACTGCGTCACAGCTATTTACCCGAAGCTGTCAAATTCTTTGGACAAATGGCAACTAATTCCACTATTTGGTTACCTCGCTGCATACGATCGCTGCCCCTGAAATTATCCGCGGTCCACCGAAGTTTTCCGGTAAGATAATGGCTATGGAACTTCGGTTTCTGGCGGCCGCTACACGTTTTATATAAGACTTTATATATAGGGGGATTCCGTGTCAGTATTCCGGAGCACTCTGGATGAGAACGAACAAGAACCTGTTTGCGACATAGATATAACCAGGAACATGCGAGGTTTTGACAGATCTCCTATCAGTGCAGGATTCAATGTGAGTTTATTCAGTGACTCCGAAATGAGCAGCCCTCCGCGATCAAGTTTCTATCCTGGAGCGAGCCCGCATCTCCAGGGCGACTGCAATGGACGCTTCGGCAACGTATTATTTCCCATGTAGATCATTCGCTCCCATATCGTCACATGTGCATCATAAAGCCAATCACGGCATGATCGTTCACCACGTTACTCGAGCGATCCGCGTTTTGAAATTTTTTTCGCTTTCGGAGGAGCACCAGAGGCGGTAAATGCCATTTCATCTTTTGGTGATCGATTCAATCTACAGTTTCGCTGGTACGTGCTGAAACTCTGCTCAACGCTTCCTATTCTATGAGTTTCTTCAAACCGCCAATTTCAGCACACTTTGAGTTACGTCGGTGGGCCAGTCGCTTCCTAAAAATGAATACGAGTGAATGGATTGTCCGGACTTTAGTGAAGAACTTTCGTCCAAATGGTAGGCATTGGATGGCTGCTGTAGCAACCTTCTTTAACGACACGGCCACCCAATGGGTAGCGCTCACATAAACACGTGGTAAGATGTGTTCTCTGCTTTGGCTTCATTCTCTAGGATATGGCACAGAAAGCAGGTTCCTAGAAGCTGTCTGCTCGATTTTCGGATAACCGGAGCCGAACATACGATGAAGATGCCCATGCAGTCCCTGTTGTACAGCAAATATCTCCGGATACGCATAGCCGGCTTTGCTTTTAACCACGACGGTCTTCACTCACGAAATGATGAAGCGACACGTACGTCTCCTCAATGGCCAAAGGGAAGTATACGACTGCCTTTGCCTCTCCAAACTTTCGAAATCAGGTAATTCCACCAATGAGGCGATATCACTGACATTACATATCGCCGAGCAAGCAGAAAATGAAACAACAGGCCACCTCCTCGACCTCCGTCGCTGCGACCTCGAACTCGAATCGGGTTGCCTCACCGACGTCATTTCCAGATAAACTCCTGTTCAACCAACAAATTCAAGTCACTCACACCAGACCAATGCAGTTTGCTAGAGCATGCTATGGCAAGAATATAATTGTGGAAATACAGCTCACTTAGAGCACAGAAGAAACCGTCCCAGCGCATTTATTGCAGTAACTTATGGTTACTTCAACACTAGAAAAGGTCTGTCATATTCACTGCCATCACCAGTTATACCGTGGCACGTTTTGCCGAGACGATATTAGCGATCGAAAAATTACGCCGAATCCGCCTTTTGTGATATGTTATGGAATCGGTCTCTTGAGGCGAGTCTTCTTCGACCCCGATCCATATCATTGAGTTTTTGAAGTTGCTAGAAGATTAGTTTAAAGACTCGCTCCGGAGGGAAAAACTCCCGTTGTTCCCGCTTCTGCTTCTTCTGAAACTTCTTTAGAAGACTATGCTCGCGATCCTGCTCCGCTCCTGAATACATTTCGACCGAAAGAGCGTACACGAGTGTGTCAAACAGGTAGCCACGATGTTGTTCACAACTCGTCCGCTAGATCTTCTTCTTGTGACTACGACTTCCCTTCCGAACGCAACCACCACAGGAGGAATCTGTGTGGAACACACCACAATCGGAAGGTGTCTATTGTTGACGAAGTATGGCAAGTGTCGGAGTCTGTTGTTGCTTCCGCGGTCACGTTTCCGACCGTACACTAGCTGTATGTACATCGGCGATGGTCACCAAATGACAGAAGCAATTTCTCAGTATGCTAGCGTATGTTTTCCACGTGAACGCCGTCATTTTTTTCGCGCGCTCCACGACGAGAGCCACGACTAGAACGTGGTCGCTATTTGTACGGAGCGCCATCGCTGTGGAAAGTGGAGTATGGAAATCGAGGATGCGGCCTCAAAGAACAGCGGCTCTGCTCCTTCACTCAACTGAAGGACGTCCGCACCGTGTACGGGCTGAATTGCGCGTTTCAATGTTCCACAGTGCGCTCCAGTGCATCGTTGCTATGGTGAAACTTTGTCAACTACACTGCGACGCATAATTATAGTTCCACCTACAAATTTCCAAGAAACACGCATCTGAGTACGTTTCCAAAAAAAGGTTCTAGGGACGAATTGTAACACATGTAAACGCAGTTCTGAATATAAGCACAATTCCAATTCGAAAAAAAGCAAAAAAAATATTTTCATTCTTCTGAAAATACCCGCCCTGCCAATGACGCAAAATCATAGTTTCACCTCATGTTTCTCCGCTACGATTTGCTTTCACCCGATAAAATTTTGAAATTATCATCCCTTAAAGTTCCTCAGTTAATGGTAGAAGCAAAACCGCTGTCGGAATCCTGTAAATTGAAAATCCTAGCAAAAGAGGTGCCGAAATTGTCGAAGTGTCAGATCACGTTGGAATTTGTTCGGAGTCACCTAACAACAAACAATTTTGTCGAGGATTATACAGTATACGGTTTTGTAAGGAACCTTGATTACTACCCGGCCGAGATAAGCGCCGTATCATGAGAAGATTGTACAACTTTATACGGCCGGGTACGGAAATTAAAACTTCTTCAGGAGTTGATGTTTCAATGGACGCAGTCCAACGTGTTTTCCAACACCGTTATGATAGTCCATGTCTGAAGGACAAGAAATACGCTCTTTGCGAAAAGAACTCAGAGAAAAAAAAGAGCCATTTTTCTTAGAAAGTGTCGCCAAGTCGAGAGAAATGGTAACACTTCATCATTTGTGATTTTTATTATGTGCCTTTCTTTCTTTAGCGTTTTTTTTTTCGATGAGTTTTTTACTTCATGGAAAACACGTATGGAGAAGAAAAAGATCAGGAGTATGGTCAGCGGCTTCAAAATATCACAGATAAAAAAGTGTCCCTACATCGCTCGACTTGACAAAACCTTCTAAGAAAATCGACTCGTTTTCTCCGATTTCTTTTCACAAAAAGTGTATTTCTCAATGTTCTTAGATGGACTATCACACGGTGTTGGAGAACACGTTGGACTGCGTCAATTGCGACGTTAACTTCTGAAGAGTTTTGATTTCCGTACCCGACCGTATAAAGTTGTACAATCTTCTCATGATACGGCGCTTATCTCGGGCGGGTAGTAATCAAGGCTCCTTACAATACCGTAAAGAAGAATCCTTAAAGACAAAATTGTTCGTTGTAAGGTGACTCCGACCATATTCCAGCGTGATCTGACACTTCGACAATTTCGGCACCTCTTTTGCTAGGATTTTCCCTCTACAGGATCCCGGCAGCGGTTTTGCTTTCACCATTAACTGAGAAACCTTAAGGAATGATAATTTCAAAATTTTATCGGGTGAAAGCAAAACGTAGCGGAGAAACATGAGGTGGAACTATGATTTTGCGTTATTGGCAAGACGGGTATTTTCAGAAAAATAAAAATATTTTTTCCTTTTTATTTAAAATTGGAATTGTGCTGATATTCAGAACTGCGTTTACTTGTGCTACGATTCGCCCCTTGAGCCTTTCTCGAAAACGTCCTCAGATGCATCGCTTTGGGAAAATTGTAGGTGGGAATATAATTATGCGTGGCAGTGTATACTGTAGCTGGTGGGGGAGGGGTGTCCGAATAAAACCAATTCAGGCAAACTTTCTCTCCTGAAACCTCAATTAGCGGAGCCACGGCAAATAAAGGTCGTCTATTTCTTGGCCGTGTCAATTTTTCCGAAGTCCCATCTGCCATTCGCCTCGGTTGGCGTTGAGGCCAGCTCTGTACAGGCTCGAAATCATTCGCATCTCAATGACGGGAATGCCAGCACATGTCACTCGCTGATGGGCCAGCTACTGCGGGTTGTCCTCAGGCTCACTCAAATCTGCGTCGTCACCATTTTCCACAAACAATTCCAACTTTCGCGGATCTTGCATCGGAACGGCACAAGCAAAGTTGATGCAATTCAGACTAAAACTGAGGTCGTATTCTCCTGACAGCGCATCAACTCGAAGCTCGAAACCGGCAGTTCGACCGGCGATTTTCTTCTCTCCAAGCATGCCTCATTCACTATAGACAGGAGCAATTTTCTTGGACAGGTGCCACCCTGGAACCCTACCTAACTCGGGAGCCGTCGCCGATGGGGCTGGTAGTGTGGGCATTATCGTCACGTCATCTTAACACTAAAATCTTTTCCACTCCCAGTGGTCACCATAATCTCGCTTCGGCACTGATCTATGGCCACGCGCCCTACTCAATGCTCCTCAACTGCCTTACTCCCCCTAGTCACTTCCGGGCACTTTCCCCAGATCGCCGTCATCGCGTAGCACGTCGCTTGTGCTTTCGACGCACGGTGTTTAAAATGACGATGCTGATATTGAGCTCGGAGGAACAGCAACCCGAGCAACCCTTGGAACGGTACTCAACGGAGCGACTAGAACAGCGCGGTGCGTCCGCCTTTGGTGCTGTTGGACTTTTCGATATTCCAATTTCACGATGTTCGCATGCCACAGCCCTCATCGCTGTGGGCAAAGTGCAGAAAGTAGACGACGTTACCTTCTTAGTCACCAATGTCGCCTACCTTCCTTTTTTTTCTTTGAACTAGTAGTGCAAACCAGTTGTGAATCACAGCGTATCGCGACTTCCCACATGGCAATTTTATGAGCATAGCGCATGGTCTTTCTTCATGCACCATGGCACCGGGCTTGTCTGCGGCTGCAAACCATTACATCTTCCTGCAAACGACAACCTTTGTTACTTGCAGAGCCTTCTGGTGGTAATGGTAATGTCGCGACGGATAAAAACGTCCGACGAGGACACATGTCGTCCTCGACGCTACGGATGGATCCTCCTAGCAATCCATTTGAACCACCAACACGATCTTTGTCATTCTCGTAGTGCCCCCTCAAGAGGGAAAGGTGTTCTGCCTCCACTTGAGTCATATAATTAATGTACTTATGGAGCGCCGCCTACTGAATTTGGTATGAATTTAGTTAATTCATAATCTGATCTTTGATCTGTATTGATGTATCTCTTCTTTCTAGGTGGAATTCGCCATCGTCTCCTATTTGTTTGGCGCACTAATTTCAGAAAATAACTTTTGACTTTCAAATTTGGCCCTTCCACTCACCTTAATCACATTTACCCCACTAAATACGAATTTTCTGTAGCGCGGATAAGTAACGTCTTCATGCGACCTTGTTGAGCAAGGCGCACCGGTTGCTTCTACTTTCCATTCACGAGCAACTAATTTCGCACTTACGGGATCTTCGCTAAAAAACCTAACTATCATATCAGTGATGATTGTTTGAGCTTCACATGATTCAACGAGTTATGGCCCAACCGTAATCGGCTATGGTATCACTTGACTGACCTCCCACATTTTTGATTTTTTCTTCAGAAAATACGTATACGCACCTCATCATTTACCAGCTTGGCACCGCACGCCATTGCGCGCATGATACGGAAGGCGTGAGCGAAACTTAGCGGACGAAGGAGCATGAGGTTCTACCGCTAAGCAGTAGAATTCCTCGTGAAATGCGCTAGGTGGCCATTCCATAGATTGCGTCCATTTGTGCTGAAGCTCAGACACTGATACTCGGTGGACTGCGAAGTTAAAGGGATGTCTGTAAAGAACAGCCATGCTTTGAATGCCAGGACAATATAGCGGTCGAGTAATAGTTGCTGATGATGTTGCTGTAGAAATACCCAGTATTTGTTTTGTATTATTTCACCCACCATACATTCCGAGGAACTTTAGGAGTGTAGCGGTCGAGTGGTGCTCGGTGCTTATGATAGCATCGTAAATGAAGTGATATCAAAAAATGCGTAACCTCAAACCTGATTGAATAGCCCTCCATGTCCTTAGGCATATTGTTATTATCAGCCCTTATCAGCCGTTATCACTTTTTGTCCCCCACCAAACATGTCCCCATTCCACCCTCCACATCACTTGTCAGAACCAACGCCTCACCGCTGCTGGGACACTCGCTGTAAATTTCGTGAAATTTGCGATTTGGCGCCTCTTATCAGCTCTTATCAGTTGATATCACTTTTTGTCTCCCACCAAACATGTTCCCGTCCGACCCTCACACCACTTCTCAGAACCAACGCCTCACCGCTGCTGGGACACTCGCTGTAAATTTCGTGAAATTTGCGATTTGGCGCCTCTTATGAGCTCTATTCAGTTGATATCACTTTTTGACCCCTACCAAATATGTTCCTGTCCTACCCCCTATATCATATCCTGAAATCAGCTCCTGGCGACAGCTGGTACCCGAGCTATGAATTTCCGGCCAAACACACAAACACACACACCAACAGACACACTTAGCCGCTTATATATAATAGGATTATTAACAGAATTCAGTGCACGAGATCAATTCGTTTATTTGTATCCGGATAATTCATGCACGTTGGTTAACACTATCCACATAAGCACCGTGTCTCCGCAGAGCGCAAGCCATGAGGCGTACGGTAAGGCAATAAGTAATGTGGAATCGAATAGGTGGCCCTTTTCTTTTTCATCACTCTCTTCATGTGTTTATGAGTTTTCCATGCCGGTCGCTTCCTCGTGCTGAGTTGTGGAACTGACCCATCATCAAACATATTGTCTTCCTGCCCTGGACGCTTATATGGCGTGTTCCGAAATGTTCGGCTCAATATGCGCGGATCGGTTCTCAAACAGCATTGTAAACCAGTTATTCTTACTATCATTGTCCTCGCAGGCTCATCCACACCTTCTAATATATGCAATCAAAATCAGCCAATATTTGTTGCACTTGTTTGATGTCTGTGGTAATGAAGCTAGGTGAGTTATGTTGTTAATAAAGTTAGGTGCGTTATGTTGTTATCAAAATATGAGTGAAGTAGTAGTTACCATCTGACGTCAAACCCACGTCGTTTCAGTTGTTTCAGTCAGTTGTTCAGTTGCGTAGCATTTTCGAAAACGCGCTCAAACGTTTTGATGGAATGACCCTACGCTATCGGATCCGTTATTGCTCATATCCAACGAGCACCCACTAGCCTTAATCTCTACGATGTGTAATGCGTATTAGAGTTGGGCGAGGCAAGAGAGTCACTCCTCTGCACATTCAGAGCGGAATTAACCACACCTTTCGGAATTGAAACCGAATGATCTCAAACGAAAGTTGGAGAACACATTCCAGTATATCAAACACTTCAGCCTTCTACTCTTGCGACATCAGAAGACTTTCCTTCGGGAACGTGCGCGTACAAGCTCAACGAGATCGTCGACGGATTGTGGGCCGTTATGACCTCATTTGAAACGCTGGTCAAAAGCGGTCTTCCATAGTCAGAGCTACTGACTCTGGGAAGCTATCCATCAGTCTCTGGATTGAAGAAATTGTGTAGCAGCTTCATGCAGGAGCGACTACGATAGGCCTCCTAGGGTTAGACGGTGGTGAGAGATGAAGTCATGTTCTGAATTCGGTGAGGGCAGTGAGGGAGGGCCTGCTTCTGCTCTGAAGGGGCATCTATGAAATGTTACGTCGCAAAACTTCCATCACGGTGCCCTGTGCGTCAAAAAGTTCGGCAATGTGCACCATGGGCAAAGTGACTCTTTCTTGCCCCCCCCCGCCTCCTCGTATCGTTGTACCTGAAGGATATTCCAGTGACCGAACCGGATCGTGATTTTCGATTTATTAATTTTTAGTGAGCGGAATGAGATATTGGCTCAATTAACTGTTTTTAGCTTGGCAACGTGATCTACAGATCCAAAACCCTCTTAGCTCAAATCCTTTTTGGGAGGATACACTTACAAGACCTAGATGAAAGCATTGAATGAAGTAGCAGCTGCCTTCCCATTCATTCCAGACCAGTTGTACCTTTAGACGATCAACACCCTCCGATCTTTCAAGAACGTGGAGGACCCACCACACTACTTTATTCATTGTTTATCCCTTATTTCAGTATGTGTACGTAGAGTCTACGATTCATTCTCTGGACCTCTTATGGATCGTTCATAGTTGGCGATCGTAAGTGCGATTAGGCGAGTAGGCGATAGCAGAAGAATACGTATTGATTTGTTGATCCGCCCTTGGGGATCGCCTAATCGCCTAATCGCCTACTCGCCTACTCGCCTACAACGTTTTATGGGCGGAGCAAGCCAATCAATACGCATGAAGTCTTCCCCGCCTAATCGTCTACTCGCCTGCGCGCCTGATCGCCTAATCGATTCGTATATTTTTCTTATAGACGAATCGCCTAATCGCCTGATCGCCAACTATGAACGATCCATTAAAGGCAGAATTTACGATGAAAACTCAACCCATTCCAAATTAGTGTAGGGGATAGAAAGTAGTACCAGAAAGGAAGCGGAACCATGAAAAACGGCTCAGAATCCGGGAAATGGGACCCCTTTCTTTCGCCTTGATCTCGGCATTGATGAGACTTCCATCGCTGTGCCCTCTTCAACGTAACGCTCTCTCCGCCATCCAACCAATCGCCGCGTGTGATTAGGCAGACGGTGGGCGGAGACAGGCGGACCCGCCAAGATTGAGCCCTGCTAGCTCTCCGAGGTCAAATCTGCCGTTGCCGGTTGCGCGCCTGTCCGCCCCCTCGGGATGTTCGCCGTTCTCCCCACTAGGCAATTTCTCCCTAACTCGACCTTCGTCCTTTTCGTGGAGTCCTCCTTCAAGGTCCGCTTCACTCAGAAAAGTTTGTGGCAAGTACCGCCCGATATGCAATACCGGTTTAAAACGAAGTTTTGTTAATCTTAGGATGGAATGCTCTGCCATAAATGGAGTTCAGAAACCTGCCGTCATAAACTATAAATCAAAATCGCTATAATCAAGCGCAGAACGAGTTTTCGTTATTTGAGTCTATGGAAATAAAATGTGAATCGGATGATCCCATGACAGCAAAGGGTGGGGGGCGCACCGTACCTGCAGCGTTTTCTCAACACAGAATGCTCCGAACCCCTGCAGAATCAACTTACTCTATCACGTCCTGCTCCTTACTGCTTCTTCCAACCACGGGAAGTGGGGCCGAAGAATTTCTTGAAACTATTCCTTTATCTTGTAGTGATGAACCGAGTGAACCGAAAATTCGATCGTAGAGCGAAACCTTCGGGAAACCCAATTATCACATGGACGGAAGCTTCGGGTGGCTGCAAAATCTTAGCTTTTGGGACGCACAGAATAGACTTACAAAACCATAGAAACGGTTGTAACATTATTTCAACACTCAGCTATAAATCCTGTGAGGCTTGCGGCAATTGTGTGCCTCCCTTACGCACATGCAGGTGGAGTGGAGGGAGGGTGGGGGGCAAGAAAATGACATCCTGCCTATCGCACTTCGGCCTTTTTTTCGTCGCCGTTGACAGAAGTTTATTAGAAAAAATATTCTCTAGATGTTCTTCTCTAAGCAGGTACAGCCACTCCTTCACTGCCTCCACCGTCTTGAGAATATAACCTCATCATGGTATCGTCGGAGAGCTCAAGGAGACCTACAGTAATGTTTCAGCCTGAAGCTCTTGCATATTTCTCGAATCGATTCAATGTTGGATAGTTCTTGGGTTCATTCGCTCTGACTATGTAAACTCCCTCGAATCCCGTCCACAAGAACCGACGTAGTGGCACACGACCTGTCGAGGACTCCATTGAACCCAACGGGTGCACCGATTTTTCGGGGCCAATTTTTCTGATGCCGCCCACGTGAATGGCCATTACGAAAATTTTCTTGTAAGATGAAATATGCTCCTCAATTCTAAGTTGGGATCATTTGGTTTGAAATGAGCAAAGGGTGATTAAAGCAACAGTCCTAGCAGGGCAAAGGGGGGGAGGGAATGGCGGCCAAAGGTAGCACCATCTCTTGCAAGCCGTGGAGATTCGTTCACGATCACGGTTTGCATCGCATCGACTTCATATAGTCCCTGTGGTTTCAAAACGATCCAA
Source organism: Teladorsagia circumcincta (assembly GCA_002352805.1). Lineage (NCBI taxonomy): Eukaryota > Metazoa > Nematoda > Chromadorea > Rhabditida > Trichostrongylidae > Teladorsagia > Teladorsagia circumcincta. The sequence goes on from KZ345021.1 coordinate 44,851, forward strand.
GATGTCTCTGCAGCCAATCACGCTATCTCCACGGCTGGCAAGAGGGGTGCGAGCTCTGGCCGCCGCGCCCCTTCTATCCTGCTGGGACTGCTGCTCTAAATTCTTTTAGGTAGGGAGACAAAATGTTTTTTATTGGCTCCGATGTATGTACTATCACCCGTAAGCAGCATAAAGCATTTGCCGTTGATGAATCCCGTTCAGGGATGCGGCACGCCTTCTACTTCCATTTGTACATTCGCAGTGGCGTTTGAACGCGATGTGGCCTACACAATGACTTGCGGGGGCCAGCCGATGTACAAGTCAGTGTTTTTTATCCTCCCAGACAAGTCTGGTACCAATTGACCGACCCCGGAGGGATGAAAGGCTTGGTTGGCCCGGGCGACTCACGACCCAGGATTTGATCCCCGGACCGCTCGCATGGTAAGCGTGCCACTTGCCACTACACCACTTCCGCCCCTATCACTCGTAGAATAGTAAATTTGAAGCCTCTTTGAAAGCTCGAAATACTCTTCAAAATCCTCTCTACGACATTTTTCCAAACCGTGACATATGACAGAGCCATTCCGAACAAATGGAATGAGATCGTTTTGGAATCACCTCCACCATAAAATTTTGTGTGAGATTTTAGTGTTTCTTTTATGGCCTTTCGTTAGTTGTCGAAGAAATAAGTGCACATGTGTACTTCACCACACATTTTAGACTAGTCGCTCAAGCATTGCCTCTGCAGATATGAGTACGAATTTTTCACATGGTGGTGTGAAGGTGGGGGGGGGGGAGGCATGAGTAACACCCAGTCGCAATCGCCAGCCATCGATTCCGCATGGATATGGAAAGTTACGCATGGAAGAGTGATGCATAGGAGTGACTTACAAAGCACTTTGTTGCGTGTGGCAGCCCATTTGTAGAAACGCTCCAGGTAACACTTTACGAGATTTTCCTAGCAATTGAGTTTTATCTGAACTGCTGAACGTCTAACGTCTAAACGTCGAAAAAATCACAAGCTATCATTCGTACGGGAACTCAACTCAATCGCGGGTGTGTTTCGTTTATTTATGGCTGAATCAGAAACGTCGAGCTCTATGTCTTAAGCCCACTTGGCATGCCTTGTGAGG
>KZ345021.1:106424-117998 GCA_002352805.1 Teladorsagia circumcincta
ACAAATCCGTTTATTAAAGAATATATACTCCATTCTGTTCAATAATGGTTCACCAACTTTCTGGGAGCTTCATTATCCCCCGTTCATAGTAGGTTAAGACTCAGAATCAAAAAACCGCTCTAGGTGCTTTTCGCAGTTCCCCAGAAAATTGAACGATTTTCCATTCAAGCAATTCTGCAGAGACCCAAACAAGTGGTAGTCTGATGGTGCCGGACCATATGGTGGGCGTGCAATACATCCCACCCTAGCTCCAGTAATTTTTGATGACCTACTATGAAAGATGGTGAACCATTATTGAACAGAATGGAGTATATATTCTTTAATGAACGAATAAAGAGACAACACCCTTACGATTGGCCATTTCTGGACGCTTCTGGTCTTTCGCTGCCTTCAAATTGTCCAGCTATGTTCAGTATCTTTCCGAAGTTGTCGTTTGGTCATGCGGCAACATCTCAGAATGAATAATTCCCTTCAGTACCACCAGCAACGCAGCACAATTTTTCGCAACTTGTTTTGTCTTGATTTTGTCTTTAGGAGTGGTTTGCGGCGGCTCACCAAGATGGCTCCACGGTCGTTTCCGCTCCACGTTGTTGTACACGACCCACTCCTCATCCCTGTTACCATTCGTTTCGGAAACGGCTCATTTTCGTTCCGTTCGAGCAACGAGTCGCACACGGAGAGCGGTCTATAAGACGTTTCGCCCAGTTTGTGAGGTACAAAACACCAAGGCGTGTAACATAGCCAAGTTCCATCAAGTGGTCGTTTATGGATGATTTCGGAACAGCAAGTCTTTTTCCTATCTCACGAGCGATTATGTGCCGATTCGTTTCGATTAACATTTTGATTTGGTCGTTTTCAACTGATGATGACCTCACTAAGCGTTGCAAATCTTCGACGGTTAATTCACCCTGTCTGAATTTTGCAAACCGATCACGTAGTGTACAGTCACCTACAGAATTGCTTATCGACGTCACAAATCTTTCTCGCTGTTTGAACTGCGTTCTTGTCCTTGCGGTAGAAGAAAAGCATTAGGTGCCGAGAATGCAAAAATGGTCCTCCATGTTAACACGAGCTCTATAGAAAAAAAAGAAAAATGTTTACACAGTTTAGGCTGGGGTATAGGAGAGGAACCACCCTACACGAAAATACATGGCTTGATAAGGTTATGTCCTGGACCTGCCAACGGGTTTGATCTGAGAGCGGACATTATCACCATAGAAGCAGATCAAACAAGTAAACACCTATGAAAAGAAAAAGCAGCTTGAGCAATTCCACTCCTACCAAATGTTTCAGTAGCGTCGCACCGCAAACATATAGAGCCGTCGAAGAAGGTTAGAGTGAGTAAATACTGAAAAATGCACAGGGCAACACTGTTTTTAATCAGCAAAGATCATCGAGCCACCCGGCTAAATGAAATGAGATGTACATTTCTATACGCATCTCGAGACGCTGAGTTTAAAACTGCTTTCAATATCTGCTGAACTCTTCTTCAGAAGAAATCACGAAGGGCTTTCTTGTCTTCCCTTACTTTTCAGTGTTTTGCCTGCAATCACAGTTGGTTTTCTATGAATGTCACGAATAGCCAGCCTAGTCGAGCTTCAGTGGCGCAGCTGGTAGAGTCTTGCTTCTCGAGCGAGGGATAGCGGGTTTGGTTCTTCCTGATTCCCGATTGGAGTTTTGCTTTTTTTCCAACGTAGCTGAGAAGCCTTTTTGAATGCGTTGTCTTATCATGCTACATCTCTACATAAAGAGTTGCAAATCCTCTCGTGATGGGGCTCTACTTGCCTATGAATGCCCATGGTGCGCGTGGTGCTAGTATTCGTGTTCGAGGGATCAGCCTACCCATGAAAACAATCTTCTAACCAAATCTAAGGTCTCCATCTAATTAAGAAAACGCGGAACATTCACAAGATCACCCCTCTCCAAACAGCAATTCTAGAGTTGAATAATCGACGGCATGCATAGGTGAGAGGAGATAGGGGGTTGCACTTGAACATAATGCCTTGTGGACCTTAGAATCATGCAGACGGGCAGACTAGGTGCTATTTTTGTAATTGTTTGAGTGTGTTTAGAAGTTTGATTTCAACCCTGTTTGAGGATTTTGAATTAGGTTGCTGAATGAGTGAGTGCCCGAATTTTTGAGGTTAGGTCAGAATGTTAGATTCGGCCAAAGTTTGCCCGAATGGGGAATCCGACCCCCTGATGACAGATATCACACTTGTTCCGAACGAAAAAGCCTGGCGCCGGCGCTATGGGGCCCAGACTAGTCAGGAACGCACGCCGTGCAACTCGTCATTAACGGTCCTTAGTTTCTTTGCACAGGTAACTGCAGGCAATCACGGTGGCCTAGCGGAGTCAAGGACTTTCGAAGCTATGTTACTGCAAAGTCGAAAGGGTAGGCTTGTCAAGGACCCTTTGTCTGTGAGCACAGACCGCCACCGCTGCTCTTTTCGGCTTCATAATTCTTTTCAGAGAAGAGTTTAGCAAATATTGAAAAAAGATTTGCCCCAGCTTTACAAGGTGTGTAGAGTGATATATGGGTCGGGTTGATCAAACACGGAACAGATGAGGGTATGCTAGACACAAACAGAGTTTTCACTGGTCCCACTCAACTGCCCAGAGTGTCGCGGGCATAGCAGGTCTCTGAATCAGAAGAAATGAAAGCGTAAGGACTGCAGCGACCAAGGTGCAAGAAGTACATCTCCGGACTCTGTCTTTTATTTGAAACAACCTTTTGATCCGCCTACTTTCTTCCCAAACAACGAAACACAATTAGCTATAGATGACAATAATGTCATAATCAATACGTATCCGTCGAAAACCAATGTTCTCATCATCGGTATAGAACTGTTCGAGTGCCAATTATTTTTGCAGCTCCTTTCAAAAATCCATATTCGAAGGATAACGGCTTTATCATTGTCACTGTTGTAATATCGAGTGAGTTCAAGCTTCAAATCAGTACGAGATGAAACGTGTTCGAATAGGTATGTCAAGAGGTATAATAAAGCCTATACTCACAGGAGATTCTCGTCGGAAAAAGCAACACTATTCTATGAAACAACTAGTTTTGATAGCCTTTGAACGGGTGTACAAAAACGGGCTGCAGTGAGACAAGAATCATTGGGAGCGTTGCTGTAAAGAAGGCAACAGTTCATAAGTGAAGCTTATTTTATAGTTACAACCGGGCGTGGAAAAATTCAAAAAAAAAGAAGAATTCTTTGCTATTCTATGCAAATGGATATCAAATCAACGGATCACGGAAATTTCAGAAAAATTGTAAAAGATATTTCCATACACAATATGTATCCTGATAGTTCACAAGAAATACACGCTGATGGTAGTCAGTGGAACTTTGAATTATTGCATAACGCCCAGCTCGCAACACTTCAGATATCAGGCGCACAAAAAGGCGTCGACCATTTGCCTTTTCTCCGAGCCTGTGGAACTGCAATCCAGTAAAGAGAGAGTCTTAGTTTGATTCGAATCATTCAGAAAGAGATTAAAATGCTTCCTCATTATATGTACGGCTGTGAGAAATCAGTAATGACTCGACTGGGGTAATTTCAGAAATACTACCTTGATCCCTACTGTCCCTACTGTATATAAAGCGCTATGTCTGTCTGTGTGTGTGTCTGTGTGTGTGTTACGAAATTCATAGCGCACGTCCCAGCCGTCACCTGGAGCTGATTCCAGGATAGGATATAGGGCCCGGGACGGGAACATATTTGACGGGGTCCGAGGGTGATAAGAGTTGATAAGGGCTGACAAGAGGCGCTAAAACGCAAATTTCACAAACTTCATGGCGGGTGTCCCAGCAGTATTGAAGTGTTGGTTTCGACAAGTGTTGTGGAGGTTGGGACGGGAACATGTTCGGTGGGGGCCAGAAAGTGATAAGGGCTGATAAGGGCTGATAAGAGGCGCTGAAACGTAAGTTTCGCAACATTCATAGCGGGTGTCCCAGCAGTAATGAAGCGTTGGTTTCAACATGTGATTGGAGGGCGGAACGGGTACGCATTTGGTGTGGGACTGAAGGTGATAAGAGCTGATAAGATTCGGTAAGGGGCGCTGAAATGCAAATCTCACAAAGTATTTAAAAGCGAATTTCCTAGCAGCACTAAGGCGTTGGTTTGGACAAGTTATGTGGAGGGTGGGACGGGATCATGTTTGGTGAGGGACAGGACGTGATAGCAAGTGATAAGGGCTGATAATAACGCGTAGGAATGTAATGGTCACTCGGAACCAGATTCTAAATAAGAAGAGCGTTCCATTTTCATCATTACAACTTCATTTTATTTGCGTTGCCTTCGCAACCACCGCTACTCTTTCCAGAGTTCCTAGGAATATTCTATGGTTGTTAGGAGAAATGATATCATGATTACTGGGTAGTTCCATTTCAACATCATTGCATAAATTATTATTGGACTGCTAAGTTATCCTGAGCTTCGATTCATGGTGGTTGTTTACAAACGCGTTTAGCTCCGCGTTCCACCGCGCGTATCAAACGGTGGGCTTCAGTGAAAGAAGGCAGCCTATTGGTGGTATGCTAACACGTTTCACGGAGCAACTAACTTGCGTTCTTCAGTGGCGAAACCCAAGGCTTCACAGGTCGTCCACTTTCACCAAAGCCTACCGTGTCATGCACGCGGGAGTGTGCGGAGCTAAACTGGTATGTATATGAAGCGCTATGTCTGTCTGTGTGTGTGTCCGTGTGTCACGAAAATCATAGCGCCTGTCCTAGCAGGCAGAAGGAGTTGATTCTGGGATATGATATAGGGGTTGATAAAGGAACATATTTGGTGGGGGACACAAAGTGATAACGATTGATAAGAGCTGATAAGAAGCGCTTATAGCGAATGGAAATTTCGTGAAATTCACTGCGAGTGTCCCAGCAGCAGTGGGGCGTTGTTTCCGACAAGTGATGTAGGGGGTGAGACGGGAACATAGTAGGTAGGGTCAGAATGTGATAACTGCTGATAAGGGCTGATAAGAGGCGGTTAAACGTAAATTTCACGAAATTCATAGCGGCTGTCCTAGCAGCAATGAAGCGTTGGTTACGCAAGTGATGTGGAGGGTAGGACGGGAACATTTTCGGTGAGGGACAGAAAGTGATAAGAACTATTTAATAAGGGCTAATAATAACGGCATGCGCAAAAATGTAGAGGTCTCTCAAAACCAGATTCTAGATAAGAAACACGTTGTACTCAATCATTTCAATTTCATTTGTCGGCGCCATTCGACTGCTATTCTACCTAGAGTTCCTAGAATGCAAAATGGTTGGTAATGGGATGCTGTTATGAATACTGGGATTTCTATTTCAACGTCATTAACATCAATTAGCGTTCGACAGCTAAGTTATCCTAACCTTCAATTCATGGTGGTTGTTTATCAACACGTTTAGCACCGCATTCCACCGTGAATATCACTCGTGGGTATCAGCAAAACAAGGCAGCATAGCGAAGGTCAGCTAGCGCATTTCACGAAGCGAGTGAATGTTGGGTTCCTTAGCGGTGAGACTCAATGCTCCACCGACTATCTACTTCCACTAAAACCTACCGTGTCATGCGTGCGGTAGCATGCGGAGCTGGACTGGTATGAGAATAATTGTTTTCTTTCGTCTCAAAAACTATTTCTAATTATTATTGTTCGCTGACCCATGTTGCTTGCTTGCATTTGGCTGATTCCCATTGAGGCTGTCTCTAAAGATTCCCATTGTAAGTAAAATGAAGCAACTGAGTTTTGCGCCACATGCCAGAAAGTTACAAAAAGCGATCATGGAGCCTATTTTCTCCAGGACGACATAATTGGGCAAAGATAAATAGTATATATGTATTATATATTTTTGAAGGAGTTGTCAAGCAGAGTACAACACGGTTTGTCAGAGTGGTCCCGTTCGCAATATATTAGGTTGCCCTAATTCCTGTCTTATTTTGTTTGAATTCAAATTTCTTCAAGTCGTATCGATGTTGTTGCGCAATATCTTAGTATGTTAAAAATGTATCTAGTCTGTTAGCCAAGAGGTTTCACAAGGTCGAACTCTCACCGGGATAACCAATTATGTAGGAGGAGAGATAGATCAATGACAATAACGAATAATTATGCTTCGAGATCTTCAAATGTACGCTGTCGCAGCGAGAACTGTAGTGAAAATCACTGCTGTGTTTGGTTCAGTCTCTGCTACTGATCGGGCAAATAGTCAGTGGTTCGATCGCAGTGACGAAGACGATACAAGCTATGAGAATCAACCCCACCCTAGGGGTCCAGTCACTTACGGTGAAGGCCCCTTGCGCCATAAATTGAAAGCGGACAAGGACGTCACTTCCAGGGTTTATTGGAGACTTTGACACAGCCAAAACACCACCGTTTGTCATCTAGCTGAAAATGGCTGATCAGCATGAGGCCTCCACGAAAACCGTATACCCCGCTCTACCACGACCGAGAAGAGTGTCTGCATCTGCGAAAGTCCTCTTGCTACCGCATAGGCAAGATTTTCCCTATTCAGCAACAATGAGTTGTTAACAAAGTCAAGTCATGAGTCCACTGCGACAGCAACATGCGGCACATCCGGACTCTACCTTGTAGCTAGCACTCACCAGCTACATCAAACCCAAACTCAATCTTCGGAGGATTCTAATCTTGATATTAGATTGAGTGGGTACCTCATTTTCATATTCGCTTTGTTAATTGCAGACAAGTGGTCATTGTTAGTTGTGAAGGTGCAGCAGATGGTTAAAGGTTGGCCGTTGAGCGTTTTCAACGCATTGCTGGCCTACATCTCAGCTGCCTACTTGACAAACTACTGTTCAAAGAAGACAGACAAGCTACAGCAAAGTTCCGGACCTAGGGATTCTGGGCAACCGTATGCACCGCCGCAAGCGCCTGAGCCTCCGGCACTAGGAAAAGTAGCAGGCACGTACGATCCGTACTACCTGACTTTGGCCAATGTTCAAGGTGATCTATACGGAGATGACAAGAATACTGCTCCAGCTCCTGCGATTGAAGCAGGAGAATCTGGAATGGCAGGGACGTACGCTCCGAACTACCAGACGTTAGCCAACGTACAGGGTGATGTATTTGGCGCCGATAAGAAAAATGCTCCAGCAGGAGGAGGAGGAGGAGGAGGGGCTGCACCACCGCCTGGGATTATGCCTGGAGCTGGAGGAATGGCAGGTACGTTCGATTCGGACTATCAAACCCTTGCTGGAATGAATGCAGATTTAAAAGTAATGAGCAATTAACTCAATCGATAATATTTGCACATCCAGTAAAGTGTTTCGAATGTTATCGTGGAACAGCTCCCTGGATTGGCCGCAGCAGTCAGACAAAAGCGTTTCAAACTTCTCAAAATTTCTTTCCTGCAAATGAACGCTCAAACTCTCATTGCAAAGATTACTTGCTACGTTTTGAGGGGAATTGACTGGGCCACGACACCATAAGCATTATATAGCCTTGACATTACCCCATCGAGCAGCCTCCCTCTCAGCATCTTGAAGCAGCAGCAGCAAAAGAAAAAAGCCAGTAAGTACAACCACCCCAAAAACGACCATGCCCAATTCTTCAACTCCTAGTTTTACTCATTTCCTCAGTTTTACTTTTACGTAGTTTCACTCACTCGCAGTCAAAGGAACGCACCCAAAAAACCCTGGCAAATGGACGCATATCAATGGTTATCACAATGAATATATTTTTAACCAATTAGTCCTCAAGAAAGATAAAATTTGAAAAAAGAAAATTTCAAAATTCGGACAGAAATTGTAGGGCATCTTATAATACACGAGCGAAGTCATTCCATAAATGCGTTGCGCATGTTGCGTAGTATAGTGAGTATCAAATTTTTTGATTTAGGCTCCTCGCGGCAGTCAGTTATCTTCAGCACTCCAAGCACAGTGTAACTGAGCGTAGAATTACCAAACTTTCTTGATAGTCAATGAATATCGTGAATATCGTAAAGTTCTGCTGCATCAGTTCCTCACAATCTGCGCTTTGTGGGCAGGTAATGTATCCTGCTGGAATGTCCTGTCAAAATTGAACCCATCTATTGCGTTGAAGCAATTTGAAATGATTTGAGAGCGCGCTTGTTACCGTAATTTATGCTCGCATTGTTATTATTGCATTTCGTCGTTGACCTTGCTCTTTCTAACCCCCAGTTGGTCCAATAGACCCTTTTCGTTGAGAAGTACCCAATAAAATGTTTACGATGCTTTGGGCAAAAGTCACCTTAGAGTCATTCGAGTCATTTTTTCACATAATGCCATAGTAATGCTCACCTCCACGTTTATTTGGCATATGACAATGTTGTCTCCAGAAAACACGTTGCCAATGGCTATCATTGGAATAAGATAATATTCAGGACCTTCATTGTCCATTAGCAGATGGTCGATCCGCGTACGATTTACCATTTTTCTGAGGAAAGTCGTGAAAGGAACATTTTCCACTGCTCTTCTTATGTAGTTTCCTGAAGCTAATGATGAATTTTTCACCAGGCGAGAAATGTTTAACTTTGTTGCAGTTGTAGAGCTGCAATGCTAGTGGATCCAAAGTCCTGAGTGGTCCTGGTTTTTCTCGAAACTATTCTAGGTAGCATGCGATCGCTTGGATTCATCGCTAAACTGAATCTGTTTAGTTCAGTTGACTTTCTTCCTGCTCTTCTGGTTCACAAAGAAGTTCGAAAAATATTCATATGTTTTGTTGGGTGAAAACTTGTCTTTCATGAGAATTTGTTAGGTTGGTTAGAAATTTTATGCCGCTTTGAACGTTCCATTCTAAATCATCAATGTTTTGATGAAGCTAGTAAGAATGAACATGCGAATCTAGTGCAGTGTTGATGGTACGGGTTACGGCTGAAGGGGTGTACTATTGCGTAGAGATCAAAAAAGATGCTAACTAATTCTAAATATACAGCACCTTCATTTCACTTGGGCTGCCTAGCTAGCCCTTACTTCACTCAACCGCTATTATCCCCAAAGCTCTTTACAATAGATGTTTTAAGAGAGACGCCAATGAGCACCGGACGTTTCTATTTCAACATCCTAACATTATTCGACCGGTAAATTATACTGACATTCGATGCATGGCGGTTGTTTACCTACATATTATATGAAGGCTCCTGGAAATGGTTATTTCATCATTGGTGTTGAGGCTGTTGTTCACCACTTATGCACGAAGTCCATACAGCGCTCGCAGCTCTGGCGTTGCCTTTTTATATACCAGTTTAGGCCAGTAGGCTGCTGCGCGCATCACACGACAGGCTTTACTGAGAGTGGACAATCTTTAGAACATCAACTAATGCATTCCACGAAACGCACTGCCATTGTCGTACAGGGGTGGCCAAAAAAGAGACAATTTGCCCATGGAACACATCACCAAACTTTTCGTGCCCCTGGGTGCCGCTGTTTATGGGAGTTTTACGGCATAATATTCCATGGATGTCCCTCCATAAGCGGGAGCAGGTTCTCCTTCACTGCCCTCAACGTCTTCGGAATATGACGGCATTTGTCGTCGCCGTCGAGCTCAAGGAGGTCTCCAGTAATCGCTCCATCCCGAAGCAGCGACACGAGTACTTCAATCGCTTCGCTGATGGACACCTTTCTAGAAACTGTACCTCCAACTATGCAAGACCCCTTCCAGCCAGCGCTTCCAATAGCCTCATAATGGTCCATGATCCGACGAGGACCACGTTGAGCTCGAACCACGCTCGAAGTTTCCATGGTTAATTTTTCTGATGGTCGGTCCAGAAGGCTATCATGACGTTTACTGATACTATGGAGTATGCTCTTCAATTGGTAGCATTCGATTTGAATTGGCAAAATGTGATTAGTGTCGTTCCGAGCGAGAGGTAGAGTGTCTCTTTTTTTGGCCACCCCTGTATATTGTACATAATATATCCTACTATATGCAGTGCGTTTCATAATCAAAGGTCACCCTAAAATTTCGCTTTTCCAAAACAAGCAGACGATTGGGAATTTTCCCAATATCACCAGCAAACTCCTCGCTATGAATAATGTTTGTATCGCGATTTCGCCAGAAACAGCTCTTCTTCTAGCTTTTTTATAATCATTTTTTGGTTTTCGCAACTTTTCATAATATAAGGTCACCATGAGGAAAAGACCGATCGAATATTATTAAAGGCATACCCCATGCAGAAGTCGAGTGAGCGATTCCCCTTGATCTGTAGGACAGATTACGAGCGAGTGTAATTTTAGTGGAAGTACTGTTGGGGGCAGCCCTCATAATTTTTCTCTGATCATTGATAGGAACCTTCTGTGTATATCCAGAGTTTGCAAAATATCTGAAGAGATAGGAGCTCTTTAAATACGCAAGAATAGAGCAAGGGATTTTCCGAACTGCTTGGCACTAGCTAGAGATCCGAGCTGAGTACAGCGAAATGCATAGCTCGGGCCTTCTCTCCAAAAGACTAATACGAAACATCACAGAAATTGAGTTCATAGATGTGTTTGTGGTATACTTAAATGGGCTTTTTACGCTTTTATTTGATCGCCAAGGCTGGAGAGGTGCTCTCTAGTGCTCAATATAAGAAAAAAAGGAGTGCCCCTCCCCAAACTCCATTTTCACCAGTGCAAAAACACCCGCAACCAGATTACTGGATCCGACTTTCGCGTGCACGGTTCTTTGCGGAGAGCTTAGTCACGAAGGGCTTTATAGCAGCTTCAGAAGATAATGTTTTGCACAAGTCCCTCGGTTTCCTATAGTTCAACATTTTCAATTCACTAAAACATCAGCATTCCCGTAGATGTTGCCATCGTGAACAAGCGATGTGTATCGGGATCTACATATACGCGCATGGGACTTGCTTCGATACTGCACCCAGTACTGGCTCGTAGCCAGTAAGACCTTGAACCTGGCTTCACCCATGGCGTGAACTATGATTGGAGGAATCCTTCCCGGGAACTTCTTGCGCTCTTCCCTTGAAATGAATGTGTCAGTTGTGATCACTAGAGGCAACACACGGAGTTTCACGCACGAAGATTCTGTTTCCGAAGAGAAACATACTTACGGAAACACAGTCCACGGACAATTACAGGTACAATAATTTGGGCGGAGCCAAAAGCGGGGCATGGAAGGAGGTGCGCCTTGGAGCGCCTCCGTACCAGAAGAATCGTGTGAAAGTTCTATTCGAAAGAATGGGGGCAAAACCATGCAATATGATACAGTAGAAGTGTAGGATGTTAGTACAGTAAGTCAAAAGGTTACAAAGAGTTTCTAGAGACGGCGTTCAGAGAACCGAATAGAAACGTTCCCACCGACAGCATTTGTGACAGACATCCGGCGGGGATTTAAACGCGTAGCAGTGCTTCTGCTTTCCGAATTGTTCACCAATTCAAATGCATTTTTCGTTCTTTTCGATCTTATCGTGGACGATGGGCTAGTAATTTTTAGGTGAAAAGAATCATGATTTTCCGGGAAGGATTCCTTTAAGGTAATTAGCACATTGCAAGAATGAGTGTTAGGCTAGCCTTCGTTATGTAAAGGATAAAAGGATAAAGCATTTGCCGTTGACCCATCCCTCTAGGGATGCGGCACTCGTTCTACTTCCATTTGTACATTCGCAGTGGCGCT
>KZ345021.1:121390-133167 GCA_002352805.1 Teladorsagia circumcincta
GGAAGCCATCACCAACTTACCACGGGCTCATGGTCACACGGTAACTAGCAGTTGAGGCCACTTTACTACCGTCCCTGATAACTAGTAGTTCGCAGCTGATAGTTGGTCAATGGAAGCTAAAACTTACTTTTCTCATCTTGATAGCTTGAGAGTCCTTTAGCTTATTTCAAAAATGAGTCGGTCCTCCGAGTATGCGAACGTCCAAGGGTCTTGCTTTTTTCTCTTGGGATCCACTCAGTGACTCGAAGGCTCCATCTGTCATCGTCTTGGCGAAGTAATGACCGGCCCAACAGTGTTTCGAGAGCAGTACTGTTCGTCATATTCTCCTTATCAGATACATGTAAACTTCTACTCCTTCCAGGTTTTTCTGCCAGCTTTATTGTACATGTATCACAGTCCACCATAATTTGCGTTTTGGACATCTTCATTTCCGAGCCGACCTTCAAACCTTCCACATTGACTTCGCTCTCCATTTCCTCAGTCTTAATTGTGTTGTTAGATATCAAGACGAAATGATCACCTGAGCGGGGGAGGTGTAATACTATAGCTGTACCTGCCGGCTACTCATTTTATTGACTTAAAACAATTACATTTGGAAGATGTCGTCATTCGTGTTGTGTGGTCTGCACTCGACGCGCACTTGGCCTTCTAAGACAGAGCCTAATTTCTCTGTGAGATTGAATCGAAAACTTACCGTTGTCTGTTCGAATAGTGGAATATGAGAGACCAGAGTGATTACTGATAGCAAATGGGAAGAATGTTCCAATTCTGCTGAAAATTTCAGCATTTGGCATCGCTACAGGATCCGCTCCAAAGAATTCCGATCCCTTAATAAAACGTTGCCCTACACTGGAAAAAAATATTTCTGACTATAAGTTCACCTCTGGAAGTAAATCTTGCAGTTGTCGCTCAACACCAATATCGGTACCGACACCTAGGGTTACAGTGACACTGGGATCGCCATCCTGTAAAAACTGTGGTTCAGCAACCGCCGGTGTAAAAATTTCAGCAAAGTACCCATACTCACTTTACTAAGGATGAAGTGCTTTACGTCATCATTATTTCTAAGAGTAATGTGCTCGATTCTACGAATATCCGTGGTCGTCCTACAGAATGTCGTTATACTGGGAAAATCCAACCACATCTGGACAGTCTCATGTTGATTAGAAATCCATCGTTCTGTACAAAAATAGGTTTACCTTCACAGGCTTTTGCCTTATCGTGTCCAATTGAGTTTCCATGCACAATCGCCAGTCGTGGAATGCCTCGGTCATCTTACTGAGAGGCACCTTGATATTATCCGTGGACAGTAATTGAATTTCGACAAACAAGAATGCTCCTATGATCAAAAGTGCGATAAATGATGTAGAGCCCACGTGACCGCCCATCTGAACTTCTCAATTTTTCTCAATTCACTGAAATCATTTTTAAAGAGGAAGCGATCATGGAGGTTGAAGACGAGAGGTTAAAGACGATTCTGAACATTGAGTATGATTCTAAACAGAATCAAAACGTGTTGTTTCAAAAAGTTTTGATAAGCTCTTTGGACGTCATTGGTGTACTAGACCACTCAGCGCGCCACGAGCATGGCTGGAACCTCCTTCGAACGCGATGACCAATGATGTTTAATTGTGTCATCAACACCGCACCGCCCCCCAACTAATCACTGTAATCACTGCCTTTGAATCAAAAGAGAACGACCTTGCTCTCGGCCCATGACAGCGCCCTTGATAGTGAGCATGGTATACTCGAAAACTGCTCTTCGAAGAACTACAACCACATGTGAGGTCCACTGTATTCCTACAGGGGGAGGGGGGCAAAAAAAAGTCACTACCACCCATGTTCGAAGCACATGAATCGCCTCTTTCCAGAAGCTAACCCAATGAGCCCAATTGCATATTGAAGAGCACTTTCTATAGCATCAGAAAAATTACATAGGGTTCCTCTATACCGACGACATCAGAAGATTTTCCGACGGGAACATGATCTTAACGAGGTCGTCGAGAAACCATAGACCATTACGACGACTCCGAGACGCTAGTCAAAAGCTGTCTTGTATAGTCACAGCTAGTTTCTCTGATGTACTATTCAACACTTATCCGATCGAAGAAAAGACGTAATAGCTTCAGAGTGGAGCGATTATTGTAGGCCTCCTTGAGCTCGACGATGATGTCGGATGACGTCACATTCTGGAGATGAGGGCAGTAGAGGTGGGCTTGCTTCTACTTAATGGGGGGACATCTGAGGAATATATTGACGCAAAACTCCGAATTACAGCAGTAGTTTTTGCAACAAAAAGTTTGATGGTGTGCGTCATGGGCGAGTGACTCTTTTCTGCCCCCCCCCCCCTATAGATAGGCACGTTGAAAAGCAACATTTGGTTGATTTTCTTGTCGGTACATTACATTACTGGATCACTCATCACGCGAATAAAATTGCTGAGTCTTCAGTCGGGAGGAATGCTCCATATATGAATCAAAACGCTTGGATATGGCGCTAACAGGCTGGAACTAGCAACTATCATAGCAATTATCATACATACATGCCGTACAACCACAACGTCTACCGTCCCTCGCCTTGGTGCCCAGTGTTTCCTATCATCAGACTGCCCTACAGTCTAGGAAGAAAACGGCTCCTTCGAGGCGTTTTTCAATGCGTTCTTTTCGTTGTTACCTAACTCGAAATCCTCAGCTCTTGAGGCAAAGTGAGCCGAAGAAGTCCTTTTCAAGTACATCCGGATCACCAAGCACTCTACTTTCTAATTAACTCATGGTCACTCGACAGCATCGGAGGCAAATGATGGTCTATTGATGCCAGATCCGCTAAACACAACACGTGTGACAGAACGTCCCATAGGGGCATGTAGCCTTTGCTGGACTCCTTCGGATTCATTGGCGAGCATTGCCTGGATAAAGTGAACTTTGCAATGTTCCCCAAGCAAAGTACCGGTGAAGCCATCCATTTGTTCAAATTATCGCTTAACAACAGTAGTATGGCTCGCTTAGGAGTAAGCGAATCACTTGCACCTTTACCAATTCTGAAGGTTGCCTTAGTTGGAATAGACGTCAGAAGCTTTGGTTTTACCGACTTAGCCAGTGGCATTCGCGGGTGTAGTTCACTTGAGGAACCCACTTTTTGCCACCACCAACACAGTAGTGGGGTTAAGCGAGATACAGACGGTAAATCAAAATGTTCATGCAAAATCTGAATGCTTCTGAGGGCGAACGTCACCCAGATCACTAAATCTGCTTTCGCCATAATTTTTCTTCTTTTAGGGGAGATATTGAGGGAAAATGAGAATTCCCGGGAAGGTTAGTTCCGATTTGTGCATTTGCAACAAAAAATCACTAGATCATGGCTAACAATGTCTATGCAATTGTCAAGTATCTTAGAATGAGCCAAAAATTATGAAACATTAAATTTAAAAAAACGAACAGTTGTATGTTCCAAAAGTTTCACTGCAACCTAACATTTTGAGCACTTGATTTGCTTCAAGAACTTGGAGGCCATCAAAAGTCCGCAATGAGATAACACGACAATAGAAAAAGATAGGATGAGATGAATGATGAACCAGGAGTTCAGAGGGTATTCTGCCTTCCAACCTTATGATTCAAATCCTTCGAAAAACATGGCAGGTGGTTGTTGGGTTCATCTGGGTTCATAAAGAAGCGAGAGTGGAACGCGTATCGGCTTGAACACTTTGGTGTCCTCCTCAAGGTTTGCCAATATGTAACAGACGGTAGCGAAGATGTATGCGACTGGTCATGGAGTATTCAGAAATTTCTTTTTGAATACAAGCATTTTTTTATGAACATTTCAAACTTCTTTAAGATAGAGCAAGAAGAAGTCGCAAACACTTTCTAACGAATTAAGAGATCAATGCAGCGAAAAAGTCCGGTGTCCTTCGTTGTTTCGGAGAATCTTTCCGGACAACATGATTCCTTTTTCTTGTGTTATCTTATTTTTTTCATCTAATCTCAGCCTCTGCCGACCAACGGCTAATGCTCCACCAAGTGCATTCAAATTGAACTCTCGCAAGATCTTGCGAAGATTACCTCCTTCTAAAATTCCATTTTTTCCCCTACTCGAGGGATTCCAGCTTTTGTTGGACCAAAGAAAACGCGGCTATTAGTTCAAAAGTTCTGAACTTTTGATGTGAGTTGAGAACTAACGGAACTAATAGGGGAAAGACCCTTTTCGCCATGGCCATTCAAGAGCAGACGAATACCGCTAGGATTATTTCAAATCTACCCCTCTCCCCCTTCCCAACTTGTTGAACGATCATAGGAACAGAGTTATGAAGCCGAATGGCTCAGCGTGAGTGTCACAGGCTCTTAGCTAGGGACTAGAAGGATCGGTTCCTATGCGAGGTGGCTCTTTTGCTGTTATCTGCCTCATTTCTGAAAGAAAAACTGCACGTTATTCCATCAGTGGTTGCCTGGAATTGCCGGCGCGAAGGGTTTAGAAACATTTGCTTACAAATTTCGCTACAGTTCCTGGCCAACTTTTTCAGGTCAGGTCGATTTTCAGATTTCGATCAAAGTGCTTCAGAAGTCCTTTGAAGAGGCCCTTATTACGAAGATCATATTAGTATCGCGCAAAAAGTTGAAGTTTGGAAACTACAAGTGACAAGCGCGCCGTAAACAGTCATGAGGGAACATTGAATAAGCTTGTCAGCAACTGCTCGCAAACCCTTCCAGGTTATTTTTACACAACATTGATGGAATGACGTGTACATGATAGATTTTAGTTTTGTTTGTTTTATTTCATTTTGATTTATTTATTCTTTTATTCTCAACGTTCGTGATTTATTAGAAGTTTATTTGATTTTGTACTAATTGTAACATTTTCTTTTATAGATTTTAGTTTTCTTTGTTTTATTTTATTTTGATTTATTTATTCTTTTATTCTCAACGTTCGTGATTTATTAGAAGTTTA
The DNA here is from genome assembly GCA_002352805.1 of Teladorsagia circumcincta. Taxonomy (NCBI): domain Eukaryota; kingdom Metazoa; phylum Nematoda; class Chromadorea; order Rhabditida; family Trichostrongylidae; genus Teladorsagia; species Teladorsagia circumcincta. Next base: position 126,329 of record KZ345021.1, read on the forward strand.
TTTGATTTTGTACTAATTGTAACATTTTCTTTTATAGATTTTAGTTTTCTTTGTTTTATTTTATTTTGATTTATTTATTCTTTTATTCTCAACGTTCGTGATTTATTAGAAGTTTATTTGATTTTGTACTAATTGTAACATTTTCTTTTACCAGTTCAGCTGCGCACGATACCGAGCGCGAACGATGGCTGCCAAAAATACACTCACTCGTAGGATGATCTTAACCTCCGAAGACGCGGCACAATTTGCGCTCGTTTTGTTCTCTGATTCCTCTAACTGGTGGAAGATCAGCATATTGCTGTAGGAAAAGTTTGCCAAAATTTCTTTGTGTCTCAATGAGTAAACCCAGCGATGGGATCACATTTTTGAATATGGAAGAGGGAGGGTTGCAATCGGAATTGAGCAAGGTTGACCGTTTCTGGAAAAAGCCCAAATGATATTAGTAGAAAGCTGAAGTGGTTATTCTCGGCTTTCATGATGATTTTGGGTGGAAGAATTGTGAAGTGAAAAATTCGAGGATTTTCCCGTTTCATCACGAGTGTTTGCTCCCCCCCCTCCCCCCCCCTCCGCCCCCCCTCCGATTTAGAGAGGAAAAGTGGGTGTCGTAGGAGAAGGTTTGAGTGGTTTCAGAATTAAGTACTGTTTCATTAATGATTAAGGTTGTGCGGAAAGGAGGAGATCGGCGAGGGGGCGGTTGATTGCAGAGCTCCACTTTGCAAACTTGACCCGCCCTCTTAAGGTGATTTTTGAATTAAGAATTACAAACATGTGAGGGACACTTGTAAATTTCTGAGAAGCGGACAAACAAACAAACTCTGGTTTATATAATAGTATGATTCTTGGGTTGGGGTTTTGGGACTCGAACTTGTAGTCTAGTCTGCGTTTCGCACGTGCCCTTAGACGGACTAGACGTATTTCTCTTCCCTTCCTCTGTGCTCATCATTAAGGGAAGGAAGGAAAAGGTGTTTAGATTCAGAAAGTTTTTTGTGAGAAAATATTCATGCTGTAGTCTTGATTTTGTAAACGGTATTTCCGTTCTATTTAAAATTTTAATATCTGAATTGACTAATTTTCATAACTAAATAATTGCTTCAAACCTTCCCGGGTTGAGTAATTGTCAGACTCGTTTGTGAGCAACAAGAGAGTAGTAGAGTTCCTACGTCAGCAGGCTCTGCAAGTTTTTCTACAGACCAAATCGCAATCTAATGCCACCGCGTCTTCGAATGGATTAGAATGCGTGGCGCTTCCTGAACAAGGTTTCCCAATCTCCTAGACTTTAAGAATCCACCCAAGAGCTTTCTGGTTCCCTTTATCCATTTTTACATGCCTCTGGGCTTATGCACGTAGCGATTTTTCAGATCGGACTCATTTTGCGAGCCAATTAAGCACACGGGACCATAATCATAGCTACGGACAGGTGTTAATTATATCGCTCTCTTGTCGACTAGTAATTCACAAATAGTCTAGTCGCTGACTAATACTTCTTCTGCTTCGGAAAGTTTTGTAGTCTTCGACAGTTTTCTTACGCATTTTACGCAACTTCTTGGTGTTACCTGTAATGTAATATTTAATTGATCACGCAAGAAAAATCTTTGAATGTTCCTGCCGAAAAATTCCTTCCGCGTTTGCTGATGGGAACATCAGCGTGCAAAATAAACTGGATAAAGCTGAAACTAGAACGATCTCTGCTTTGTCGGCTTACCTGTGGCAGAAGGGGCATTTCGGGGCAATTTGGGCTGGCTAAATACCCTCTATTTCGCACAAAGAGAAGAGTGTTGAGTACAGACCACACACCACAAAAGACGACGCTGAGAAAAAATAAACACTTTTTTCTTGGCAGTTTTCACTTGTAATTTGTGGCCTGCATTCCACGCTCTTCTCATTTTCCCAAATAGAGTATGGATGTTGGCGACAAAGATGACCCACTGCGATTGTTGCTTTCCGCTATGTACCCTTCGGTGCGGCTGTAAGCCTGAATCGTCAGGCCGATTTAGGCTCACAGCCGCACCAAACGGGACACAGTGGTACAATTTGTGTTTGTGAAGCTGAAATGAACATCGGATTGCTTTTGTAGAACGTTGAGTAGAAAGGAGGGCCAGGTTTGAGACAGGAGTAATTAGCTCTCTTTTCCAGCTTTCTGTTCCGGAAAATGCTGCTGAATTTCCCCAAACAAGAAGTGGCTTGACCTTAATTCAGCGTTCATACTTTCGTTGTTGTACGCGATTCCATATCGGATTGGCTTTATTGCATTATTCTACCCCAGTAGGTGTGAGAGAGGTTAAGAATTTTTTTCGTCGAGACTTCTTCTTCTGGAGTCACCAAGGGTCCTGATTACGAGTACGACAACCTTATTTGACGCAGGCGCCATTTCACGCTATTTGGCGCCAGATGGCGCCACGACTGGTTCCCACAAAGTTACGGTGAACTTGTGTATACGGGGTATTTGAGACCCTTATCTTAAATACGCTTTTGTTGCTGGCGCTATTTCCGCCTAATTTCTGCTCGTCTGCGCCCTCTCCCACCTAGATTCAGGCTTTTGGAGAGTGGCGGGCAGCAGAGTAAGCTGCTGACTCTGTGATCTCATACACTTTAGCTTTTGCCACACGATGCGTGGTTTATCCACTCCGGAGTCTCATTCTCCTCCCTAAGCTTAGTCCAAGACTCTCCAAGTGAGAGGTCTCAGGAGAGCAGAAGATATGCGTTGAACAGTGCGAACGCTCAAACGAATGTCATATTCATAAGCAGGGCACCACATATCCCTATGTAAAAATTTACACTGAATTTGGTGAAAGCCTGTCTTGACATAGTGGCGCTAGCTCTTGCCAAAGGGCGCCAACGCTAAGAATAGATAGGCACTATTGCGCTATCACAACCCCAGTAGAGGTGAGATGGGTCAAAAAATTTTTCGCTAAAAGTTCGCCTATGGGGGTCATCGAGAATCACCACGAGTATGACATCCATTTCTGGCGCTGGCGCCAAATTGGCGGCATACGGCACACAAAATTGAAACTCACAAAATCCGCTATAACCTTGTGTATAGGGGTTATTTGGGGCTCTGATTAAGAGCATGGCAATCGTTCATGTCGTTCATGCTATTTGGGGCATATTTCCTGCTTGCCTGCGCCCTCTCACCATTAGATCGCAATCAGGACTAGCCGTTGGAGAGAGGAGGGCTCAAAAGTAAATAAACCTACTACCCTGTGATACACCCTTCAACATTTGCCGTACGATGCGTGGTTCACGCACTCTGTAGTCTCACCTCCCTGCCAAGCCTAGTCCCCGAGCAAGTCTTAGGTACAATAAGTGAGAGGGCTCAGAAGAGCAGAAAATAAGGGTTTAACAGCGTGACAGTTAAAAGCGAATGTCATAGTCGGAATCAGGACACCAAATAACCCCTCTACAGTAGTTTACACCGAACTTGTTTAAAATAGCTGTAGTGGCAATGTGGCGCCAACTGGCGCCAATTCGGCGCGAGCGCCGAAAATGGATGTGATATTCGCGATCAGGACCTTCGATAACCCCTAGGCGAAGTTTAGGCGAAAAATTTTTTTGACCCATCTCAACCCCCTCTGTAGTTGTAATAGTGCAACCAATAGATGTCATATTCGCAATAACGACCCTCGATAACCCCCGTAGGAGAAGTTTCAGCGGAACTTTATTGAAAGTCATCTCACCCACACCGGGGTTGCAATAGTGCAATAGCGCACTGGAGTTTCCGCTTTCGTGGTTTAGTGTTTTGTAAGGAACCCTGCACAGAGTTGTTTTGTTTCTGTGACACTATGATTTGCTGCTTCAGCTATAACGAGTTTTGTTAGTTCAGAATGGCCATATGTGACTAATAAAACATACCTTACACGGATTCCTTTATGCTGTAATGGATTATGTTCGTCACTGTTGAAATGCTGGGAACTCTTCTAGTCTTCAGTCTGCTGCTTAGCAGTAGCCAACAACAGATCGGTGAGTTTTTGGGGAAGTGGAATATCTCTTAAAGTCATTCCATATTGATGAAGCACGTGGTCACATGTTGTAACTTTGAACCCATTCAGATTGCGAATTCACTTCTCACATCATCAACTCAACGACGATATCCTCACTTGCCGGTCGCAACTGCACACTCATTAATGGACCGGTTCGACTAGGTTTGTCCTACACATTTGTAAATGAAGATCCCCATTAAGGGGTTAGTTATCAAGCAGCTCCAAAAATTTCTACTGAGACGTGCTGCATTTGAGAAAATTGGGCACTATTGCACTATTACAACCCCAGTGGGGGGTGAGATGGGTCAAAGAATTTTTTTCGCTGAAACTTCGCATATGGGGGTTATCGAGGGTCCTGATCACGAATATGACCTTCACTTTGGCGCTGGCGCCAAATTCGCGCGAAATGGCGCCAAAGGTGTTTTCACCGATTTCGCTGTAAGCTTGCGTATGGGGGTTATTTGGGGTGCTGAATAGGGATATGACCTCCATTTTCGGTGCTGGCGCCAAAGTGGCGCTATTTGGCGCCAGTTGGCGCCAAGGGTGTTTCCACAAAATTTGCTGTAGACTCGTGCATTGGTGTTATTTGAGGTCCTGATTACGAATCTCACATTCGATTTTGGCATTCGCGCTATTTAAGGCATATTTTCTCTCTCCTGAGCTCTCTCACTTATAGTGGCTAGGAATAAGCCTGGAGAGGGAGGTGAGACTATAGAGTGATAGGCCACGCAGCGTTTGGCAAATGTTGGAGGGTTTGAGATCTCAAAGTAGTAGGCTTACTCACTTATGAGCCCCCCTTTCTCCAAAGGTCGTTAGTCCTGATTGCGACCAAATTAGTGAGAGGGCGCAGGCAAGCAGGAAGTAGGCGCCGAGTAGCATCAACGACAAAAGCAAATGCCATATTCGTAATCAGCACCCCAAATAACCCCCATGCACAAGTCTACAGCAAATTTGGTGAAAACACCCTTGACGCCAATTGGCGCCATTTTGCGCCAATTTGATTCGCCATGAAGGTCATATTCGTGATCAGGACCCTCGGTAACCCTCATATGCGAAGTTTCAGCGAAAAATTTTTTTGACCCATCTCACCCCCACTGCGGTTGCAATAGTGCAATAGTGCCGAAAATTGTAGCCTCCGCTTCTCGGGAAATTAGAGGAGGGGAGTTCCACCTGCGAAGGAAAGTGCATGACGATGACTTTTGACTCTATTTTTTCCAACGAATCATACAGAACGGAATCCAATATCCATCGAAGCTGCTTGCATGATACTTGTTCCCTTTCAAAGATGCTGAAAACCTGTCCGTAGATAAAATGCTCCAGTGGTCTAGATCTACTGTAGAAGCATCGTGCTTTCACTCTGCTCAGAGAATCGCAAATGATGGCAGGAAGAAATTGTAATGATAAAATCCTCTTGCCGATGGGTGCCTTCATACTTTCGGAAAAGTTGGCAATGTAAACTGTTGCCAAAAAATGAAGCTGTAACTGATATGGCCTTCTGGAATAGAGTGAACTTCAAAATGAAGTGGACTATGATTATCTGGCAAGGCTCCAAGCTGTTACCAAATGTCCTTTGTCGGACAACAGACTTTTCAGTTCTCTTAGTGGAAGATGGCTTTCAGTCTAAGGATTCACGGAAGAGGTTAAACCATGGTGTTTCCACGCAGGATTTCTTTGGAAGGACTCATCTATAGTGATTTTCAGCTAGGCTGCAATCGAAGCTGCACATCTGCACCCTCTTGCAAGGTGCAAGTCTAACCCATTCCTGGCTACGGCTCTTTCAAGTATGGTTTTCTTGAGTTAGAATTAACTCAACAAAGAAATATGATTCATGTTACAAAATACGACCTATTATCAGCTGAATGGAGGAACAACAGACCGCTGTCATGGTTTCTTACTGAAAGTGTTAGTCAATTCATCCGATATGTACCCCCACACTGACCTAACATAAGAGATTTCCTTGATCGTCTACGTTTTGTGAATTCCAAGAAAACCATGTGGCAGGGTCATTCAAATGATTACGCTTTATACGAATGTGAACATTAGTAAAGCCTTGCAAGCACTCTCTGAAATGTTATTTGAGCATTGTGCAGAAATTGTAACATTCGGATTGAGCAAAGTGCTTATTATGACCCTGATTAAAGCAACACCCCCAGCAGAAGTAAACTCGAAGAGCCATTCAATGGGCGGGGTAGAGTGGGCCACGTATAGCACAGATGCGCCGTTGACGCGGCTCGAAAGTGCGCGATAATGGCACAAGGTCTTTTAAAGTTGGCTTTTGGCCACTGGTCTTGGCCTCTGGACAAATTACGTTGGCTGCGTGTCCTTGCGCAACTGTGCGATCTTTGCGCGATTCCGCGTAAACTGTGCCGCGTTCGAAGCAATGCTGCCTGTACTTTGATTGCTTTTACTTGCCTAATCCTTTTAAATTTCTCACTATCTTGTTTGTGTTGGTTTTTATTAGTGCATGCGCGATTGCAGTGCATTTTTGCCTTTCATATTGGATGGAATCGCCGCACGCACGGTTATACACCGCAGTGCATTACACGAGCGAATCTATTAGGTTGGAAAGAAAGTTCTGAAACACCCCACAACCAGAATTTGAAATTTACTTTCCTTATTCTTTTTCTATCCTAAGCCCCTTCACATATCAACCATCAGAGTCAACAACCATACGCCAACCTTTAGACAATTGCTTGATGCCACATTGGAGAAATCAGGGGAATTTTCGATGAAAAACATTTGGAAGTCGGATTTGCGGTCCTTTTTGTCGGCAAGCTTTTTTTTCTCCAGGTGATGAGCGAGCGAGCAGGAAAGGTAAAGTACAGGGTGCGGCAAAAGTTCTGGCAACGCTAAATATGTCCG
>KZ345021.1:152382-166132 GCA_002352805.1 Teladorsagia circumcincta
GATTAATAATTCTTTGCAGTAGTCACGCGCATCGCATTTGTAGTAACTTTTAATTGCTTGGGAGTTGCGTCGGGGTAAGCCGTTCTTCTATTGATGTTACTAACACTTGTCGTTATTATGTTGTATTGCAGTTACCTAATTGCTGTTGATTGCCAGGTTAGTACGTTCGTATAGCTTTAGACTCTAAGAACAACGTACGTATGTTATGCTTGATTTGTATATTTAGGTATGAAGAAGCTGTTAATACAGCGAAAGCTCACCAATAAAGGTATTGAATGATTCCTCATCACTAATTTCCTGAAGAACATCTTATACACATGAGGCTCAGGGATAGCTCAATTCTATCATTGTGAAGATGGATAACGAACAAGAGAATACTTCTGCGTATAGAGGGACAATCCAACGATCCAATGTTTTGCTCCTCACCTTATCGTCTGAAATTATTTTACAGGCCACACCTTATCGTCAGAAATTATATCACAGGCCACATCGTAACGAGTAGCGCGTCGATGATGGTTACTTTTTGGCTCTTTGATCGACCTTCAAAGCATCCATTCACATATGAAAGCTGAGCCAAGCAACTTGCAGCCAAGGGTGCCTCCTACAGCTCCGCCCCCACACCACTTTTGGCTTCCTCACCCTCGGAGTTCCCTTTGTAATTTGAAAGTTGATCGAATGAATATGTCACATGACGTTCTTCTTTCTTCAAAGGCCTCCAAGAAGGCCGTAAGCCAAGAAATCCTGTACCCCGGAGAAATTCTTAAAGGCTGAAAACAACGAAGCTGAATTATACAATAGCTATGCCGAGATTAATGGGGAGTCGGTCATTGGCTCTCAAAAACATCATGCGTAAGCGGGAACGCGAAGGCATGAGGGTATATTGTATCCACACCACCCCCGCTTTCCTGACGACGTCATTCTCGTAACTATGGATACCGAACAAACAGAAGGAACGTCGTTGTGTAGAAAGATAGGCTCGCAGTTGAACTAAGCAACGACGGATGTGGACTTTACTCTTGCCATACGGACTATTCCTGGTCGTAGTTTCGACCTCATCTTCGTTTTTCACGTTCAATGGGACAAAAGTCTGTGAATACAGCTAAGTGCACTCTATTAAAAAGTCAACATTATAACCGGCGCAAGAGTGAGCTAGGCACCCACTTTTCTATTTCGCTGCGCTGATGTAACCCGAAGCCTACGCAAGCGGGACCAGCATGCCTGTAGTTTTCCGGTACACGCTGGTGCAGAAGGGAGTGCGGAGTCTCGAGTCCCCACCAACAATAAAAATCAAGAACGCTGCAATACCACCAAGAAATTGATGGTCTGTCGCTATTTCGCGCTCCGCAGGTGGGCCACACGTCGCACGATTTCGTGTTGACCGTCGGACCAGAGCGGCTAATTAAGTCTGGGTTCTTCGGGACGCCATACGAGCACCTGAACGACCAAATGGTCAGATTCTTTGAAGAAATTTCCAAACGGGAGGAATGACGAGCTGAGTGTCCTTTGAGCGAGTAATATCTACGACTTCACCTTGACAAGCGACAGGGACGAATGAAGATGTTACTGGTATTACCTTGAGGAACTCGATTAATAACGGAATCCTAAGGAAGAGCAATGAGATAAGGTAGTCGTACTCTCTTGCAGTTTCTTAAAGGCAGCGATTACACTCGGTCTTTATGGGGATTAGAGGGGACGTGAGGGTCCTCAATGGTACACCAATGGCGAAAAAAGCAGAGAAACCCGTAAGGATACGCAGATCACTACCCCTTCAATTGCCTGTTATTTTCGACCATGAGTGAGCGGCTTCAGAGAAAGAAGTTGTTCGGACGTGTTAACCCCGATAGCCGCAACCCTACCATGTCAACAAGCTTAGTGTTTCGACTGATAAGGCATAACATAGGCAAGATGGAAGATACAGCCGCTAAAAGGGAAATGATCGTCCAAAATGAAAAGCTAAGAGCAAATAGCTTGCCCAAATCACCTGCTGGTCCGGTGGGCGTAACGCTTTCGGGGCGGAGTGTTACGAAAGTCCTGCTCGGCAACCAGGACACCTCTCGTCGTGGAAGTGCTACTCTTCGCTTCCTTGGCAGCCAAGTAACTGCTTCGTGTAGCGCATATACTCCCCTGTATCGTGTAGCGCACTTCCCTGTTGCTCTCCTTCCTTATCGTAATCGCTTCCTTTGTGCAAGAGAGCATTTGAAACCGAGACTAGAATTAGAAAACTTTCGACGATTCCCACACATTCACGGGATCTAAGTTTAAATTCGCGGATTACTTCTACTTTGAAGAATATGCGTAGCTTCCAGTGGTTTTAGAGGAGACTGAAAATATTCATTTTGAGCTGACTCATACTATTGCCTAAGGTCGAGGTCAGAAACTCACCAGATTCCCTAAACAGCCTGACTCCTCTTGCCCTTTTATCTAGCATCGAATTAATAAAAAATTCTAGTAAAGTTTTGTATTTATTGCAATTAGATTTTCTATAACCAGAAATATTAATCCGTGATAAAGTTACTATCATACCGTACACGTCGTGGGCGTCGTGTTAGTATTCATAAAGTATGACGAGAAAAACCGCTCTTTATATTCAAATTCCTTTCGCGTTTATGATTCAAAAAAGTTGAGGTTCTTATTTTCAAAATTCAGGGTATGCATTTTCGATGCGCAGCAAATAAATCTGGGCATTTTAGAAAATGGTTCAATTGATGGAGGAGAAAATGCTCAACGGATATGTAGAATTGGTACCGAGAACAATTTGACGAGTATTCCTGCCAACTGCAACGTACTGATTGGGAGACTAACAATGGACGGCACCACAGATGCTCTAGAACTTTGGAAGTTGTTCAATGTAACAACAATTTACGGACAGCTTTTGATTAGGAATGCGTCAATCGAAGGACTTGCGGCGTTGTGGAGACTCGAACGTGTTATCAGCCTGACGGGTTCGTTTAGTAGTTATTCGTCTAGGTGTAGAGTGGTAAAGAGTGCGCCGCTGGTTTATGCTCAAAAAATCTTCAGATGTTACTTGTTAGGTGTTTTTAGCACTCCACCCTAGTGGTGCCACTAGATCATTCTTGACTCAATCAATATTCGGTCCTGTAGTACGAACCTGTTTCCTTTTAAGCAGGGTCAACCCTGCGTTGCGCAAAGAACAACGAGGGGGTCGCATTTGGCCGAACGAAGGGGGGGGGGGTCGCATACAGAGGGACCAAGGGGTGATAGGCTGGGAGGAATGGTCCCAAAAGACATGAAGTTACCACAAACTTAATAGTAATCATGTTTCAGGCTTGGCTGTCTCGCGCCGATCTCCCTGCATGAATTACTACATCGTGAAAAAATCTTTCTGTCTTCAGCACACTTCTATTTATACCTACTTAATTATGAAAAAAAGGTGGTATAGGTGACAAACTTGACAAGTCACCAACTTCCAGCGTATCGATTGAAATTCAATTGTCTTGTTTTACGTTACAATATAAGTACCGTAAAACATACAATGGAAATCGATCATGTACTATCACCTTCTTCGGGAAAGTGGAGGACCTTCAAATGCGAGTGCGACTTCCACCCACAGACAGGTGCACGGCGTATACCCGAGCAGGCGTTTTCCCCATAAAAACGCCTTCACTGTTAGCGGTCGTAAGCAGACAAACTTCCCCAAGAAAATTTTGATGCTTCTAAATCAAATCTAAGCGGAACAAAATGTAGCGAACTTGCTGAATTGCATTTCAAAGACCCCTTAAAAAATTGCAGCAGAAGAGTCAACGCTAGTAATAAAGTACTCGCGTAGATTCCAACGATTCTTACCGCTCCTAATTTTATGGAGTTTGAAGGAAGTTATGAGCTCCTAAAGATTGCAATGTCGCGGTTCAGAAAAAAGGCTTGAAAAAAAGTCTGTAAAAAAAAACGGAACGACGGGACTATTTTTTGAACGAGTAATTTTTCAAAAAAGTTTCAGCGCTCATTTGAAAGCTCCAATCTTCTAGTTTCTAATTAGCCTTAGACATTCGCAAAAAGTTGAATACGAAGGAAGTTATAAATGCTTGAATGTCGAAAACTCGCGCTTTCTCAAAAATCGGACCCCAAACCCCCCAAAAACGGAACGACGGGACTATTTTTTGGAAGAATGATCGCTGGAAAATTTTCAGGTGCTTGTTTGAAAGCGCTAATCTTCTAGTTTCTAATTAGCCTTAAACATTTGCAAATAGTTAAATACGAAGAAGGTTATGAATCAGTTCCCATGTGCGACTCTCAATGAATCTTGGCATGAGTCGTATCGATATGTCAGTGTAGTGGATAAGCTCCAACCAAGATTGATAATCACCTTTATTCGGCTTACGTTTCGGCGCTTTCGCCTTCTTCAGAGCCTGGAAAGACGAAATCCATTTATAAAACTACCCGTCCAAATACTATTTCAATCCACGAGAATCACTCAGCAGGGGTAAACTACTAGGACGACGTCATGGGACAAAAGGAAGACAACCATAGAAAAGTCGACCAGTGAGGTCCACCTGCCACCCCGAGCTGACAGAAACGCGGCTTAAATAGGTAAAGCCCTAAGGTCACTTGCTTAAGGAGCCTCTTGAGGGTTGATGATGAAGGCCAAAACACCTCAAAAGGCTGCTAGAGGCTAGGCGCGCCGCTGACCCCTGTCAACAACAATTACCTATCAGTTACTGCGTGAGCCCCTGACCCCGCCCCCTAGCGGCCCCCCGGGGGATCGATCACGTAGATCAAAAGCCACACAACGCCGCAAAGGGCGCCAGCTCTGTAGTGACCGCAACACACTCTTCCCTCCTATTGATTTTAGGATTCCTGGTATTGATCCAGAAGGCTTCTAAGGTTCGCCGCGCCGCAATATCCTGTTCACGTGACAGTATCGTGACCGTCACCTCAATACACCTGTCCTCATGATACCGTACCCTATGCTCTCCCAGTGGAGTAGCAACTCTGGATTTTTGCATGCCATCGAGGTGTTCCTTTATACGAATGCAAAGGGGTCTGCCTGTTTCCCGAATATACTCCTCTTTGCACTGAAGACATGAAATTAAGTACACAACACCGGATGTCATGCAATCCCCCTCCTTCCCAAATGGACATATTACGCAGGAGGGGGTCCTACACAGGCGGTCATAAGTGCGATTTCGAACCAGTCGTTCTTTAAGGTTTGTGGGCGGAATGTCCACAACCCTCACCATGTCTTGTGGACCTGCCTTTCTTAAACAGGAGCGTATGGCCGCACTTAATTCGTCAGATATAAAAAATGAAACGTAAGCCGAATAAAGGTGATTATCAATCTTGGTTGGAGCTTATCCACTACACTGACATATCGATAAGGTTATGAATGTTTGAATGTCGAAAACTCGCGTGTGCACAAAAAATGGAACGACGGGACGATTTTTCCAAATATTGAACATCCGCAACATTTCAAATGCTTTTTTTGAAGAAAACTATTTGAACTTTCAAAATTTTGGTGTCCGGTTCCATAAGAGCGCCGACGAACGAAAACGAAGATATAGGTTTTCAAGTAAGGACGTAAATTACTATTGCATATCCAGTTTTCCGGCTTATACAAAAAGGAGATGTGGAATTCCGCGAGAATCTTGGAAGAACCTGAAATGAGAGACCTCTGGGGAGACAATAGTACGTGGGTTCATAGGAAATTCTCTCAATTACTCAAACTAAATTATTAATATTTGATTTTGTCTTGATTTCCCGTCTCGCACGAGTGGAAAACGCGCTCCACGCCACCTAGCGCCCGCTAAGGGCGCGAATAGCTGTGTTCAAAATTCATTTCATGCTTTTGCGATGTTATTTTATGGTATTTATTATTTATTTTATATATGTATATTGTTTATATATGTATATTATTTATATTTTATATTTTATTATTATTTTATTTTATGGACACTGATACACACAGAAATACACCGTAACACTAAAAAACACAGTTGTCCAATAGGGGGGGGGTCGCACTGACACCCCTTGAAATGGAGGGGGTCGCAAAAAATTTGGAATTTGCGCAACGCAGGGTTGACTCTGCTTTTAACCTTATTCCTCGGAAACACCCCTCATGGCTTCATTCCAGGGTAAGGCGTGACTTCAACCTGGTTAGGAGAAATTTGGGGCACCCATGCCAGTGTGTAATAAGTTGCCTGAATGTGCGATCTGAAGAATGGAACTTCCTCTTTTGAACTGGTGGGGCAGTGGCACAAGCCTAACCTGGTTTTAATAATGCACAGAGCACGCACTGTGACAAGTTGCATCCTCGCTTTTGCGAAGAAGGTGCATCTTAATTCTTGTCCGTTCCACCCGCAAGGCTTCTAGCTGCTGCACTTTTTTTTTCGGAGATCGGATCAGGATCGTGATCTTCTATGTGCCCCACAGAAAAACGTGTCCGTGTAAACAATCAAAGTGAAAGTAACTTCGGCTCTTCGCAAAGCTTCTACGTAAGTTCTTCGGTCGTGTGATTCACGTCCACCGACCGAAGAACTCCGTGCTTATCCGGAGTTGTAGAAGAAACACTACAAGTATCTTCTACAGCTCCGGATAAACATGGATGGGGATATCAGTTTCCTCTTGAACGCTCGCAGTAAGAATTATCCAGCGCTTTCATCGCATGAATTGGGTGTCAAAATGATACTCATCCAGACTTTCATGTCGTACCGCCTGCACGCTTTTTGGAGCATAGAAAATGCAATGGGTTCAACCCATGTACACCGCTGCTTTCCTTACGCATTCCGTGTGGGACACACAGCGATCGAAGTCAGCCAAAACACATGTTCTGCTGAGGGAGAAAGAGTGGTAAGTGATGAAACCTGTCAGCTTTTGTTCCAAATACTCCACGAAGAAAACTGATGAACCTCGTCTGAAACGTTCGGCGGGAGTCAATCTGGAACAAGTGGGCTACTATTTGATGAGTTCCGCATGCAAACGCCAAGGAAATAGCAAATAGGATACAGTGCTCCTACATGCCCATATGTCGTACCCTCAGCAAGCTGGGAAATTCAATAAACAGGTCGGTGGATCCCCATGAGCTGTGAACTGTGTGCAGAGGCGCTCCTGCAAAGAGCCTCCGTTCTGATGGGCTGGACAGTGTAATTACTGGAGATGAAAAATGGGTGCTCTACGTAAATCATACCAGGAGAACACTGTGCGTGAATGCGTACTAGAAGCCAGAGCCTGCTCCAAAGCAGGAGCTTCATCCAAAGGAGGGTCTTCTGTCAATTTGTGGAGTGTTCGTGTAACAATCATCACGAGTTGCTGCTAGGCAACATCACCGGCGACGCTGAGGTGTGCTGCTCACAACTACGAAGGCTTGTAGCCGAAGTAGCGAAACTTTGAAGCTGGGCGAAATTCTTCAAGCGCATGTGGCAAGGACAGCCCAGGACACAGGTCTGGGCTGTCCTTGCCACATGGTTGGATTCACGATCTCAGCCCATCTCCCACATTTGCCTGGTCTAGTCCCTACAGACTACCACCTGTTCCGTTTCCTGGCTCATTTCCTAAAGGATAAAAAGTGCGATAACTCGTCAGTTGGAAGCGGACACCCAGCACTCTTCGATTGGAAATCTGCCAAATTCCGGAGAAGAGGCCCTTTCCGAACAATGGCGGGTTGTTGTAGATGGAAATTTTATTTGGAATAAAGTTTAGTTTCCACACAAGTATGAGTTTCTTGAAGGTGGATCCACAGTTTTCTTTGTTGCTACCTAGTACATTCATTTTTGAGGGCATGGCGCTGCTCTGATCCAGATGGATTCTCCAAATTTTCAATAAATGATCTAATTGGAGAAAAGTCGATCCTAGGAGTTTCTAAAATGACCGATAACCTTTATAAAGGATTTATATAATATAGAGCTCATGGCGTCCTTGGCATCAACCTAGGAGCCGAACTAAAATTACAAGGCCGTTACCCTAAAAAACAAACGATTTTCCGATGCCTCTTTAGCACATTTGGAAGCGCACATCAAAACATCGCACATACGTAAAATAATATCTGATGGAACATAAAATAAAATTCGATATCTGTTCTGAAGGTGTATATTTATGGCACACAAAAAAATGTTCTGAAATATTAGGTATTTCAAAAAGTTCTGTCGTTTTCTGACACCACAAAGTTACATGCTTTTTTTTTCTTGAATCCATAGGAAACAGTCATTACTGCGGAAACCGTTTTGTAGGGCTTTTCCTGCTCTATCGAAGCGTACCTCAGTTTGCTCTGAAACTTTTTCTCAAGACTTTTACAATGGTTTGAATATAGTTTGGTATACTCGACAGCAAGTTGACATAATTTTCTTTTGCTAGCCTCAAATAGACTAGAAAGTAGCGGAAGCAATTCAAGGAATTAATGATACACTCGACTTAGATTCGCGCGGAATATGCTACATAGCAGTAGTTCAAAAAGCTGAGAAAAAGAGCCTTGGCTATGATGAGAGTGGTGGTCGGATCTCGGTCGTTGCCTCCCATTAGCCAGGAGTTCTGTTTGAAGAACATATGCGCTGGACTATTGAGAAGGCTTTGCCCTACCTGCACGTATATGGGTTGTGGAGCCAAGTTATACGGAGGTAGCAGGAAAGTCCACAGAATATGATAGAGGCGTGCCGCGACAAAGCCCAATTGGAAGGGTGGTCCATAAATTTCTAGCTGTTTTATGTATTGAGAGCGGCTCTCTCTTCTGCTGATTTGCCACGCACAATAAAGAATGGATTCCTTCCCATAGCCTATGAGGCTTTGCTGAGTAGATCGACAAAGAACAAGCTCGACAAATTTCGCAAAACTTAAATTGTGCTGAAGGAGGATTATGGTTGGGATGTTAACTTTCATGAAATCAGTGGCCGGTCTAGCTCTTCGGAACCAGGTGACTGTTACAGTGGCGGAGTACTCCTGACAATATGTTAAAGTACTCCCAGAATTCTAGCACATTTAGCTGATATCCCTCATTATAATAAGACCGACTCACCCCTGACAGATAGCCTGGACGCACATCACACAAATAACCCTGCCCAAGTTGCACCAGCTAGGCTACGAAGTGACACTGCGAACATCACACTCACTAGACATTTGGTTCATCAACTGTCACTTTTCCGAGAATCGCGATAGCTCCTTTAAAGAGAAATGCATCAAAACCCAAAATGATGCTGAAACGACCTTTACTCAGTTTATCGCCTCCACAGTCCCAGCTTTTCAAACTTGCGTACCTACTGAAACAGCATATTATAGCAGAGGGTTCGTGCATTCGGACGGTTTTTATTCCACCTTGAATGGTTTTGTTAAGTCGAGATATATACATTTGAATTTTGAGGTCGACGAACGACAGAACTTTCTGAAACACCTAATAGTTATTCTTGTCTTAATAACTTTCTTGTATGTCTTACGCTGAACTCCGCACAAGTACCACACCAGTTGCACCAGAATTAGGGCTCAGTGTAACCTACTCCAGATTCTGTCTGCACATAAAGCTCGCCATGTGACCGCTTAAAGACCCTCAAACAAGATGTGATCGCTTCTTTGAAACTCTGTAATTTAGTCAACGATACAGCATTGGCAGTAGAGTCCAACCAACGTCTAAAGTCTATTTACATGGAGCGACTTCAGCGGATATATAGGTATGTGATAAGATCTGCGGGGAAATCATGATTTAAACTTTATGGGGAAGCATCCCAGGAGTATCATATGTTTCCTTCACTTCTTTTTTGTTTTTGATCTCTGAGAGCTATAATTGCGTCTTGGTCTGTTTTTTTTTACTTGAACTCATTTAGCGATCATCCTGTGAGAGTTCTCAACAACACCGTTATGACGCTCTCGGACGAGGATTGCAAAATGTTGAATAAAACGACAACGGTTAATAGTGCAGGGAATCGCCGGAACTGCCCAGGTGCTTCTCGTTGTACTATCTGCACAGATGTGACTACTAAATATGGGCGCGAACTTCGAGAATCCTCCTGAAACATGCCTTCAGTCAAAGTTTGGAACTTCGATACTAGAGGTAGATACTAGAGGTTCCTTTGAAGGCTCTTCAAATTGCCGCTCCCTATCGTTTGTAACAATAAAAGTTTACTCTGATCGAAGATCTCTTCATAAGTCCACGAAAGCTACCTACTCAGAAATCAAAAACCAACTTGGGAACCCATCGAGAACTAGTCCACACTCCTTCGCTCAAAAGGCAGTCTTCTCTCTGTCACGTGCATGCTAGGAACGATGTTTCAGAGGCATGAGCCAGGATCGAGTTAGTGTGAAGCATTGTCTTCAAATTACGCAAGAAGTGCAATGAGGAACTTTAGGGGGAGAAAGTAAAGGCATCATAAAGAACTAAAATTTCTCTTGTGAGGCCGGCAGTGGTATGAGGAAGAGACGGTGTTGCGAGGAGAGCGAAAAGGCGAGATAGTACGTAGTACGCGAGAGGGCGCACACACCACGTATGCCACGTTGCCGTGCTGCCGGCAGCATGGAAGCGCTCAAGACAAAGCCTTAGCGCCGCTGCCCTGCACTTTTGTCTCGCGACAGGGTCGCGTTTCCTGCGCTCGAGAATCCCTCTTGCTGACCCTAGGAGGGACTGCCTCCTGAGCCTAGTTAGGATTCGTGGCTTTGAACAATGTCATGAATTGGAAAGAGTAACCCGACACTTCCTCGTTTTTTGAAGGGGAGTATATAGATACATGATATTCTGTAGAATGTAATGCTTTTCTTTAATTTTTGTTTCTCTAGCCTCCGAAATTGATAACGAATTTATTTCCTGACGTTTCGGCAGTATCGCCTTCGTCGGAGCCTGTAATGAAGTCGAGCATATATGCGAAACAAGACATTCAACTACTTGAGACTAGTGAACTATGCCGAGATTAATCGAGAGCCGATCGTGGTCTATTCTGAGAATGTTACCAGCCAAGTACTTCCGGCTCGTGGAAGAAGTCCTCTCGTTGCGGCAGAAGATTGTCGTGACCAGACAATCTATCCACTTCCTCCGACGATGCTTGAAGCAGAACGTGATTCCAAACTTCATCGCGAATCAACGAATATATGAAGCTTGCGGATATTCCAAAGATTCTCAAGAAGCGAGAAGACTGGAGCGGCGTATTCTTATTATGGCACTCAAGAAGAAACATGATCATCTGTACTCATGTCTCGCAAAATGTGTTGTAAAAGAAGTATGTTGTGAACGATTCTTGGTAGACAGTCTTTGTTGTGGTAAACATATTTGTGATCCACTACGTTCAATTACCAAAGTAAAATTGCAGCAGAAGTTCTCTGGGTTAGTCAGTCAGGAACGGTGTGGTGAACATTACAGTCATCTTACGTCTAAATCCGTGGGAGCGACCCCTGCAGCTGAGGAAATAGGCGGCGCTTGTGTGTCGGGTTCACGGGTCACGGTCATTGGGGACGCAAAGTTATCGGATGATGCGGTCACTGCTTAAGAATTGGGACCATTTGCTCCTAGCCAATCACTTTGTCATAGTACGCTGCGTAAACTGGTGGGAAGCCTGCAATCTCTGCATGATCGCTTACGCCGCAAAGCTAAAAAGGACTCCATCAGCAGCAATTCTCATAATGCCAAAAGCAGTCCTTCAATCCCACCCCCACCATTTCCGGCAACGTACCTCCCGCCACAGGAACCCAATCTTGCAATCGATACAAGGTTTCGATTGCTTACCGCATCCCTACTGCCAGTGCTACGTCAAAATGCAAGGATTCGCACCCCATCCAATTTAACTAGCGCTCAAAAGCGTGGACTAAAAGAATTGCGGGAACTGTCGCAGTCGGGTGTCGTCCTCACTCAAAGTTTAGACAGAGCAATCACTCGACTGCATCTTCAAGACCGTACCATCTACGGCCCATCCACTCCAGTGGAATTTGCTAGGCAGTTTCGGCGTCTATACAAGCTTTGGATAGATACCGCTCGACCTACCCAAAACCGTGGTCACTAGGTTAAAATGCGAATGTATTTACTAATAAAGACCCATAGACTTCCTCGGGACGGCGTTCATATCGAAGACCCCAATGGGTTCAAGGTTCGACCCATCATGAGTTGTGTCGGTGGCCCTACAGATAGGATTATTTGGTTCCTGAACCTTGTCCTGGTTCAGTTGCTTCGGTTTATCCCAGCACATCTGCCGAATACCCATGCCTTCCTTCAAATACTCAGGGAAGCAAAGTTCGACGCGGGAAATGTGATGGAGTCGTTCGACGTGACATCACTGTACACGAACGTGTCTAGAGAACGCACAATGCAGGCAGTTCTGGAGATCCTAACAGAACACCATGCTAGTCTAAATTTTTATGGCTTCACTATTGCGCAAATAATGGCACTACTCGACGACTATGGGACAAAGACTGGCACCTGCGCTAGCAATAGCGTTCATGTCAAAAGTTGAGCAGCCCATCCTGGAACGAAAACCAATCCTATATTGTCGGTACATCGATGACTGTTTTATTGTATGTTCCACTCAAGTTGAGATAGATTGTTTCGAGCTTCTAAACCAACAGTCACAACACATCAAGCTCACTCGTGAAAAGCCAGCAGAGAATTGGTTACCCTTCCTCAATGTCCAGGTACAATTCGCACAAGGTGTGCAAAAACTAGGTGGTTCCGAAAACCTAGTAGCAAGAACATCCTGGTCCAGTGTAGCTCTGCACCCATCCAGTACCAAAAAGGCCAACATCAGAATTATGTTTAAAACTGCCTCTGCAGTTTCGTCTGATGGCGCATACAGGTCAGAGTCGATATCATTGGCTCACCGTATTGCGCAAGAAAACGGCTACACTAGCCATGGCCAACACACACCCATCGACATGGGCAACGTGCTCGAATGGAACATGAGGAAGAGCGAACTAAGATGCCCTTTTGTATACCGTTCGTTTCAGACGAGATGAGCGCTGCTATTCGCAGCTGCCTTCGAAAGGCGCATCTCCAGGACACTGTAAGAATTGTCGAGATACCTCCCCAAACAAAGAGACCCTATGACCGACGATGCTTGACATCCTCTAGCGTGATTTGCCCATTTGTAAAGGAAGGAGACTGCATGATCTCAGGAGTCGTTTATTTGATAACATGCCGACTGTGTGGGGAGGAATATGTAGGGGAAACAGGGAACCACTTCGCGTCAGGATCAAGGAGCACTTAGATGGGCTTAAAAAGTCCAAAATTGCCACTCCATTAGGTGACCACAGGGTGCTCTATCATAAAAACACGAAAATGCTGATCAAAGTCACGATCCTCTCGCATGAGCACGATATCTCGGCGCGCAGGACTCTAGAGGCTTTGTGGATCGCAGCCAAGAACCCTACGGTCAACAGGAAGGAAGAGTGCGTGGAGGTCACTAGAGAGCTCGCGCCATTCGCGGACCTATGTGGTTTTGATCTACGTAGTCGATACCCCCGCGGGGGCGCCGAGGCGGGGGCTCATGCTTAAAAATTTTCAAAGTCCCCAAAAATCAATAATTAGGGCAATGCGCGGCCATCAGAAGTGACCCGACCCTCTGTTGGCCTGAAGTAATACTTTTCACCTGGGGGGTCCCCTCGGCCCTTTGGCCTAACTTTGTAGAGCTCAGCCACATATAAAAGCTTAGCCAAAGAGCCTACAGCTAAGGGTGCCTCCTACAGCTCCGTCTCGCTTGAGATCAGGTTTTTCCGCCACTGTTAATGATTTTCTAACCCTTAGACCTTATTTCTGTAATTTGAAGAGGTATTTGAATGTCTGTGTTTCGCATATACACTGCGTTCAATAATGATACATCCACCCACGTTTTCTTCAAAAACTCAC
>KZ345021.1:185822-196244 GCA_002352805.1 Teladorsagia circumcincta
TGTAGAATTCCGAGCAGGACGTCCACTCTACTTCGTGAACGGTGTTCTTCAACAGGCAAATTTTTTGTTCCTCCTGGCAATATGCACAGTTTTCGCGTTTGCATCGATCCTCGTACAATCGCGACGATGTAAGAAGGCGGTGGACGAAATATTAGGCGGATTGGCATCCCAGATGTCCTTATCACGCGGTTTACATCTCTCGCAAAGGAGTCGGACATGTAAGGAACTATCAGTGGGATGCCTCCTGGAGCCAATCTACTACACAGAAGACTTATTCAATGAAGCTCAGGAATCGTCAAATACTATCGTAATAGCGTTAAAGCGGTCAACCTGCATTCTCTGTGTAAGGTATGAAATTGCCTCTTCGGTAGTCCAAAAGTTTGCGCGATGTTGACGCGTGCGGCGCTCACGGCACGGTTATACCGCTCCTTTGTAGAAATAGTTTGCAACAAAAAACGATTACATGAACAAATATGAATACCTGGACCCTCGGCCTTCAGAACATCACACAGGACCCAGGTCCACTGTAAACATATTGCATGGGAAGAAATGCTTCGGCATATTCGAACTACCAGGAAGTTATTTCGCGAGTTCTATGACAACCTCGAACGAGTAATTGAGCGCATGCGGCACATAATGACAACGTTTGAGTGGAAGATATCATTAAGACCGCTGTTCGGCAACTATTATTCCCGCCTCCGGTAGACTCACCGTTCTCAGTCTCCTGTTAACCTGACCTATCACTCATTTTTCGTGTGTCTTTTCACACTTTTCTGCACAGAATTACTGTCCCTCGTTAAGGTCCACCTGTTTCTGTGTCATAAGTGGGGGAATGTCAGCTCAGTAGTCCATCTACAGGTACTGCTGTGCTATAAATATGATAGTAAAGTAACTACGGTGAAGAAACCCAAAATAATTTCAACTGAAACGCGAAAACTAAAGATATATCTCGATAGAATCGTGACAAAAAGTTGTTGCAAGATCGGTGGTCAAGATATGGTTTTGCAATAGTCAAGTAGTTTGGATACGAAGAAATTATGCTTCCCTGCTTAATTTCTTTTTGATTTTTATATTTACAATACATGGTTCCGATCTCACCGCCAGTTGAAAAACTGCAATCTTCCGCAAGCTGAGCTACACTTACACTTTTATATTTGCTTCAGTGTGGAGGAAAGCGCGAGCGAAAAATCAGTAATGCCACGTGAACACCGTAAATAAGTCACTAGCAGTGTTCCATGACATTTTGCTCTTTCGGGCACTGTATGAACTTAGGCATAATTTTCAAGGGCAAATTTCAGGATCAAATGATGATGTAATTGCACTCAAATGTGAAAGCAGGGGTGGGAGGTGGACCGCCAGAGGAGAAAAAAATGAAAAAAAAATCCTGCAATACCCCGGAAATACGAGCCTTTTGCTCTACGTTGCGGGAAAGTTTAGAAGATCAGCTGAAGGATGAGAGATCATGGGAGCGCGGAGAGTGGTAGAGAAGTACATGTAGAGATAGCATAGCAGATCAACATGGCGAAGCAGACAAGATATCGAGCGTGGGCGGAGCGAGCCTCAACTGGTGGCGCGAGCCTAAATCCTTGGCGCCTAGCGTCCAGGAGCCGTTTTTTGGTGTAGGATGATGGGAGGAGCCCTGCACTAGCCTCTATTGTCCTTCTAGCCATTTTAAGGGCTCATAGGGTGGGTCTGAACGCGAACTTTGCCTTTGAAGTATTTGCCCATCACGAACCATAGATTTCCGAAAGAAAAGAAGTGTTTTTCGAGTTACGGCGAAGACCTACTCTGGTTGATACACGATTGAGCGACTATCACGAACTGTATGAGTGCTCAATAATTTTCTCGAGGCTCAGAGTTCCTCTAGGAGCCGGAAAGGAAACTGTGAAGCAATGGGAAATTCAGGTGGTCCCAAAAGTTCGTGCGTATTCTAAAGTTCTTTTTGAGCCTACTCTATTTCAAGCCCACGCAGTACCTATCCTACTATAATAATCGGCTAAGCGGTTGTGCGTGTGTGTGTCTGTCTGTCTGTCTGACCGGAAATTCATAGCTCGGGTACCAGCGATCGCCAGGAGCTGATTTCAGGATATGATGTAGGGGGTGGGAAGGGAACATTTTGGCAGGGGACAAAAAGTGATAAGACTGATCCTACTATAATAATCGGCTAAGCGGTTGTACGTGTGCGTGCGTGTCTGTCTGTCTGACCGGAAATTCATAGCTCGGGTAACAGCGATCGCCAGGAGCTGATTTCAAGATATGATGAGGGGGTGGGAAGAGAACATATTTGGCAGGGGACAAAAAGTGATAAGAGCTGATAAGAGCTGATAAGAGGCGTCAAGACGCAAATTTCACGAAATTCACATCGGTTGTCCCAGCAGCGGTGAGGCGTTTGTTCTGACAGGTGATGTGGAGGGTGGGACAGGAACAGTTTCGTGGATGACACGAAATGATAACGGCCGATAATAACGATATGCGTAGTCCGGGTCCCTCAAGTCC
The DNA here is from genome assembly GCA_002352805.1 of Teladorsagia circumcincta. Taxonomy (NCBI): domain Eukaryota; kingdom Metazoa; phylum Nematoda; class Chromadorea; order Rhabditida; family Trichostrongylidae; genus Teladorsagia; species Teladorsagia circumcincta. Next base: position 188,319 of record KZ345021.1, read on the forward strand.
TCGAAAGCAGGCTCTAGATGACGCATCTCTCGATTCGATTTCATACTGTGGGACCGCCAAGCTCCCCAATGTTATTGAGAATGTATGGTAGATGTTTAAGAAAAACGATAGTAGATGCTGGGTATTTCTATTTCAACATCATTGACGTCAAACATTATCCGACCGCTAAAGCATCCTGAAGTTCGATGCATGGTGGTTGTTTACAGACACCACTCTATCTCCACGCTTCCCCGCGCGTATCGGACGGTAACCTTCAGAAGAAATGGGCAGCCTATTGAACGTTTATCTAATTCATTTCACGAAACAACGCATTAATCAGTGGTGCTAACGCTCCACCGGCTGTTCACTTCCACCGAAGCCTTCCGCATCATGCGCGCGTGGCGTGCGGCGCTAAACTGGTCATCTTTATATGCACCACCACTATCAGTGACTTCTTACCAACATCTAATCGAGAATCGGCTACTTGATGCGACATCGCGGCAACTATGTATGCCGCCATTTTTGAACCTCATCGGACATTGTGGCAACTATAGTTGCAACACCCTTCACAGTCAACTTTTTCTTGATTGCGCGTTTCTTCCTGGGTTTTTTGTTTTCATTCTTTAGAACATACACCATCGTAACCACAAACGACTTGGTCCACAAATAGATTGGATATATCGCAGAATAGGAAAGAGCAGCAGCTTCGCTAGACCAAGACGACACACTTTCATTATCACTTATCAGTTCGTCTTTATCGGATTTCCATTCCCTGTGCAGAATGAGCTCATCTATTTCGTCTTTGGTTGCTCCTTGGTGTTCACCATCCGATTCGATTAGAAAATGCTCCAGTTGCAGAGTACCTTCTACATATACAATATCGTCAATTTAAACATTTTATGCTTGAACAGGCATCTAATTAAGAGGAATTTCTACTATATAGGCTACAACTGTGTGCTATAATGTGAATGACCTTACTTGAATAAAACACCTTCCAGAAGTGTGTTTTATTTGTGAGGTTCCAAATACGCACCTTCTGAGACAAAGCGGCATACGTAGTTGCCGCGGCGGCGGTGCATGCGAAATTGCTCATGTCTTAGGTGGCGGAAAAAGCCAAAACGCGCTAAGTCGTCAACGTTTCAAAGCAACAGTCTCAGATCGAATTTCAGGGTAAAGCGGTCGGTAATAAAGATGTAGGTGGGGAATTGACTAATAATGAAGAGAAAAGCAAAAAAACCGTCGATGAATCCTCAAAGCTAAGCGATCTTCACGGCTGGGATATAAGGGCGATGCCCGGTGCCGCCCACTCCAATCACACACCCGCCTATCCGATGCCCTTCGTCGTCCTTTCTACCGGCTTTCCGAGGTAAGTTTTGGTTCACTTCCACTTCGTATGTGTTTAATTAGGGCTAGTGCTTCTCCCCACCCCATTAGCGTCGAATGTTCAGGACTCTGCTGAGACTGTTGCTTTCACTCTCAGAAGGCTGGCAGTTGCGAGTTGAAAAAGGCAGTGCGGTCGATTTTGAAGTGCTGGTGGGAATCTTAGTTTTTGCTGTAAGAAGGCGGCTGACCAAAAATGGCAGATATCTTTAGGAAGAGGCTTACCACCGCTGCATAACGGATGTGGTAGGACTTTTCAGCCGAGCTCCGACATTCAGAATCGCTTTATTTTTGAAACGTGGTCTTGGGTGTCGTGTAGCGGACACATTTTTTCGAATTCTGAGGGCATTTGTTGGGGTTTCCTGGTGAGTTTCTGCCGTTGATCTCCCTATACTTGGTCGAGTTGATACCTATAATGAGGGGGATGTCTCTTGTGATTGCTCGAGAACGCTATACGGGTATAGAAGAAAACAAATTACAGACGACACTCGTGTCGCACTCCTGTCATCGGTGGTCAATTTATGGGGGAATCTTAGCAAAACTTTCGCCCTTATACGAAGGAGCGAGAACCTCTATAAACTGTGCATTCGAAACAGCAGAGTATAGCGGCCACATAGCAGGTTACCGCGTGTGGACTACCTCCCGCAAGAAAGCGCAGGCTCTTTTTATCCGACGCCAATGACCTCCCCGAACGAAGGGTTCTTCGACTGACTGTAATCTCTTAAGCAGAGAAGATCCATAGATTCTGATACTTTATGGCTTGCAACGACAAGGAGATGTATCGCAATATAGATGTCGCTTCCAGCTTCAATCTGTTTGCGACTCGATAGAGCTGCTTGAGTCAGAGCGCGAAAAACATGGCACTTTTCTTCTCTCACTTCGAACTTGAAGAAGGCGACTAGGGAGGACATGACTCTGTTATAAGATACTGCAAGATATGCCCTCTCAAACCTATGCGAACATAACCAGGAGTTGTTGAAGAAGCCTGTGGCATGAGATCCAAAAAGTGCACGCGCTCAACTCACAGAACAACCTAATAGAAAGACCACGTGTAAGCCAAACCCGTAAGTGAATAATAACGAATAAAGCCGCCCGATGTGCGCAGGGAAGTATGAAAGGGAAGATAGAATGATAGAAGACAGCTTCAACAAGGCTGCCGAGCAGCGTGAAACATCTTAAAAATATGCTAAAGTGGTGGTAAGAAACTCCATGGAATTGGTGGTTGTCTTTGATCAAATAGGCGATTTTCTGTCATTAGGCTAAGCAGAAGGAGGAAAAGTGTAAGAAATTACGGATTTTTTTTCATGATGCGGCGAATCTAGGATGTCTTCTAGTTTCAAAAAAGAAGTTCTCTGTTCTGGCGACTTGAAACACTCAGAATCGCTCCCAGCTTTACAGCCTGCCAGATCATATGGAGTACACGCTGCTAAGTCTTTGTCTAGAAGTCTAGACCATGCAAACTTCGCACGGTCTAGACTTCTAGACGAAGCGGAAAGAGGCGGAGCCTGAAGAGAGCTAGGAAAAGGATTGCCGAACACCGCTTAAGGATTCCGGGTCTGTAGGCTTCGGACGGGTCCCGCTGCTCATCGATAGAAGAAATGGAGCAAACTGTGGCAGCGTTCTACACCGCTCTGTTCAAATCAAACATTCCCATCAGTCAAAGGGGAACATCGAGAACAGATATCGTTTCGCCTTCCCTCACATCGGAAGTGCGCCATGCGATTGAAACCATGCCCCGAAATAAGGCGCCTGGAAAAGACGGAATCACTATAGAACTCCTTCGAGCATGCGGTCCGCCTTTATATCGAGCCCTTGCTAAGAGGTACACGCGTTACTTGGCCGAATGTTCTGTTCCAAGGGCGTGGAAGCAGTCCTCGACAGTTTTACTGTTCAAGGAGGGCGATAAAGAAGACCTGGCGAACTATCGTCCCATCACGCTTTTGCCGGTATTCTACAAGTGTCTACCCGTTGCATACTGGCAGGCATACGAAGAACACTGGAAGAGGCCCAGCCAGTTGAGCAAGCAGGCTTTCGTCGCGATTTCAGTACGCTCGACCATATCATGACCTGTGGACGTCTTATCGAAGCATCCCACGAGCACCACTTGCCCTTGGTTATGACGTTCGTTGACTACAAGAAAGCGTTCGATTCAGAGGAACCAACGAAGATATGGGAGGCGCTGGAAGACCAAGGCGTGGAAAAGCCGTACGTGGATGTGCTGCGCGAGTGCTACACGGACTGCTCGACGGTGTTTCGCCCTTTCTACAGAGACGTTGTGGTTGCAGTTAAGAAGGGCGTACCACAGAGTGGTCCAGTATCACCTAACCTCTTCACTGCTTGCCTGGAATCTGTGATACGCCGATGCGACTGGAGCGGCTTCGGAATCAACATTGACGGTGTGCACCTGAATCATCTGCGATTCGCCGACGACATTGTCTTAATTACAGAGTCGCCAGAACATGCCTCTGAGATGCTGAATCTCCTGGACGAGAAAGTAAGTCCTTGTGGTCTCGTCATCAACACCTCTAAAACAAAGGTCATGCGGAATCCATTCTCACCTAGCGTTCCTGTACTCTTAAGAGGAAGTCCCATTGATGACGTCGAAGAGTACATATATCTTGGGAGCCAGCTGAACATGGAGAACGGTCTTTCCGGAGAGCTAATGAGGCGTCGCAAGGCGGGATGGGCTGCGTTCAACTCAATCAGAAGTGTTGCAGAGGATACCAAAGATCGCAAGCTCCGAGCTGACCTGCTCAATTCGTCAGTGCTGCCTGCTCTCAGCTACGCTGGGGAAACCTGGGCGTTAACAAAATCGCTGAAAAGGCGGCTTCAATCCGCTCAGGCATCAATTGAACGTCGTCTAATTGGCTTAACGCTGAGCCGTCAACGAGAACTGAACCTGCACAATTCTGACATCAGAGCTATGTCTAAAATTAAGGACGTTTTAGTTCATGTCAACGAAGCAAAGCATCGATTCGCTGGGCATTTGGTCAGAAGGAGTGATGGACGCTGGAGTTCGAACACTGCTCGATGGTATCCGCGCGAGAAGAAGCGGCCACTAGGCCGTCCCCTTTGCGTTGGGCAGACTCTTTGGCATACAGAAACAACGTATATGATCCTGTGTCCCTTAAGGTGGTCGTACACTGGACAACAAAGGCCCAAGACCGCGAGCAATGGAAAAGAAGTTGGGACCCGCGCAAGGCCAACCGCCGTGCTGATCAACGGGTCGTCTAAGTAAGAAAGTATGTATCTTTACAACCTACTTCTCGAGAACATTCGTAATTGAGAAATACCCGCAAGAATTGCGTTCTCTGAAGTTTGTTGGTTTGAATCTGTATTAGAGTTAGCGCAAATCACCACTGGGCGTATTGATAAAAACACGAAAATCAGTGTGAAGATCTATCAAGAAAAGGTCCTCAAGAAAGCCGTGATGGCCCAGGAAGTGACATAGTGTTTTTAACGATTAAAAAGTGCTGATACCCATGAGATCAACCCGAGTGGCACATAAATTCGAAAAGTTGGAAAAATGCAAAACGAGACAGTCAGGGCGTTATTCAGTCGAAACTAAAGGAGTGATATTGTGATTTTGTACACAGTTCACCATAAGATGCGAAGAGATTATAGTAAGTGGCGAAAAATTTTTTTTTAGAATAGGACAAATTCCTCAGAGTTGTTAGCGAGAAAAGTCTTCAAATTGAGTTCCTGGAATATAAATTGAACGATGTCCACCCTGTCGATTATGACTTTACCACCATCGCTGATCAGCTGGGTTAGCTGGGTGAGTGTCTGAAATAGGCACAGAAAAGGCCCCCCAAAAACTGGTCGAACGCGATCAACGGCCGTGAAATAAACAGTGGTTATTTTTCATTTTCAAAATTCGAAAATTGCTTTGAAAGCCACGAGATCTTCTCCTAGTTTTCTACATTTCTTCTTCCTGCCTTTATATCTCTGTGCAAGAATCACATCAGTTCCGTCGTGAGGTCTGACCTAATTCCTATCTTTTAGCTCTGGAATGCTGCTAAACTTTCTACTGTTTATGTGGCTGGAGAGTAGTGTTCAGCAGCCTGACTTCATTAGTGAGTTCTTAGATTCCTCTGAAAGTATTGCAAAAATGTGAGCGTTCGCTGCATTTGAAGAGAGTTTAAGAATGTTGAATCCAGCTCATTTCAGAATGCGAGTTTACGACACATATAGTCAATTCCAATACGATCTCAGCACTTACTAACCGAAGCTGCAACTTCATTGCTGGGGCGATTCGAATCGGTTTGTTGAAGTGAAGGTACAATGAAAATCAACGAGATAATGTCGGACGATATCACTAGAGAATTTCCATCTCTTCGTCTAATGGGAGAAAAGATCGTCTTACTCATTGAAAAACTTGAATCATGGTATTCCTTTGTCCGCCTCTCCATTTACAAATATGAAGTTCACAGAGTAGAGAGAATGTTCATAGTAAATGAATTTCACACATTTTTTCTACTCTCCCATTTATACTCACATTTTTACTCGTGAAGAAACACCGAGTTCTTCTTCGCAAGAGCAGTTTTTGCTGACGTTCGGGCTAAGGATACATGAAAAAGCAGAGCTGATACGACATGACCCTTTATTTGTAAAGGCATATCCTGCCAGGAGAGTCTTGCAGTAAACAGTCACTTAAAGGCATTGATCTTTATAGCTGAAGGGCGGTGCAATCTTCCGCGCCACTGCACATCATTGGCTGATCGCGGCGCAGGGTGTTGTTGGGAACGCCTTTTAACACACTCGTGCAAATGATGTTCAACGAGGACATCAGATCTGCGATCACTGATTTTAAAAATTATGGGCGTCGCGACGAGAGCACTACGGAAGGACACGAGAAAACACCATGTAATGCGAAAGAGGTACCGCGATCGCGGGGCGTGTGACTGCTCGATGTATGGCTCCATGCTGCAGGCCTCACCCTTTCCACGTACTTCGAGTCACCAAAGTGGCCCACCTTATTCGCTGCAGATCCACTTATTTTTAAGAGAGACTGGCTCATTCATCTCTTCTCAGAATGTTTCTTATTAGTCGCAATGTGTTTGGAAGCGCGCAGTGATCGTGCGTTTGACGCAAACTCCGTCCACATTGGTGCACGTCCTACTCACGTATGGTTGCTGACCTCCTTTCGTGGTCAGATTCCATCTGCTCTTTTCCCGGTCTCCGGTCCTTATAATCGAGTCATAATGTTTGGTGGATAACTCCGCCCCATTGGTGCATGCTCCATCCACCTATGGCATTTTATCAGCCTCCCATTGCTAGACCCTAATCACTTTTTTCCTGGTCTCCAGAACTTCTTACAACCGAGTTATAATATTTCGTGGGTAGCTCCGTCCACATTAGTGCATATCCGACAGTAGTCAACTTCACTTCCTTCGCCGACCTCTATCCCCTTTATTCCGGTCTCCAGGACTTCTTCGAACCGAGCTCGGTAGCGAACTTCACACACTTTTGTGCCCAACATGTCCACCATCAACATTTAGTCTCCCTCCCTCTCTGACCTCATTTCCCCTTTTTCTGCTCTCCAACACTACTCGAAACCAAAATATGAAGACTTGTACAAATTGTTGTCCACTTCAGGGTACTCTCCGCCCGCTACGGACGGGCTTGTAGTCACGTCATGAATGCTGGGAACATCTCAAACATTACTTTTCCACACCAACTAGTTTTCTGTTCTGTAGGCTTTCTCCCAACCGAGTTATTTTTCCGATGAACACTACTTTTTTTTATAGAATGCCCCGCCCACCGCAAGTGGGTTTCCCTAGTTCGAGTTAGGAACTTGGTGCACACTTTTACCAATTTTTCCTCGATCTTTAGGCTGCTTCGGATTTAAATTCGAAGTCATCGTTGTCACCATGGCTCAGGTCCACAGTGGGCGGAGCTCCGCTTAGATGACGTGCATTTTGTACTTCGCGAGGCATGGTCCATCCATCCCACACTTGACTCGGTTTTTCTAGCATGGCGCTCTGCGCACCAGCAACCAGGGTCAACCATGCGTTGCGCAAAGAACAATGAGGGGGTCGCATTTGGCCGAACGAAAGGGGGGGGGGTCGCATACAGAGGGACCAAGGGGTGGAAGGCTGGGAGGAATGGTCCCAAGAGACATTAAATTTGAAATTCGCGCCCTTAGAGGGCGCTAGGTGGCGTGGAGCGCGTTTTCCACTCGTGCGAGACGGGAAATCAAGACAAAATCAAATATCAATGGTTTAGTTTGAGTAATTGGGAGAATTTCCTACAAACCCACGCACTATTGTGTCCCCAGAGTTCTCTCATTTCAGGTATCTGCCGAGATTCTCGAGGAGTTCCACATCTCCTTTTTGTATAAGCCGGAAAACTGGATATGCAATAGTAATTTACGTCCTTATTTGAAAATCTATATCTTCGTTCGTCGGCGCTCTTATTTGAAAACCTATATCTTCGTTCGTCGGCGCGCTCGGAACCGGACACCAAAATTTTAAAAATTCAAATAGTTTTCTTTAAAAAAAAGCTTTTGAAATGTTGCGAATGTTCAATATTTAAAAAAATCGTCCCGTCGTTCCGTTTTTTGTG
>KZ345021.1:221036-258393 GCA_002352805.1 Teladorsagia circumcincta
TGGAATGTTAAGAGCAAGTCATGTCTAGTTTGAGAATGTATGCCTGATTGAATTTCTCTCCTTTCCAAGGGGAATTTTTTTAAAAGTAATGCAGCCGTTCTCGTGGAGTGAACACCGTCATCACGTTGGCCTGAAATTCGGACCAATTCGTAAAGAAATTAATACAATGTTATAGCCGAATAACGCGTAAAAGGTACTCTTGAATGATATATCACTTGTTATAAAGCGATGATGTTCTAGGGGAAAATTTTCAATTCAAAAATCATTATGTTTTATGAAAAACCGAGTCTGAAAAAAAGCACTGCAAGACTTTCACTACAACCAAACAGCGGAACGGTCAGAAGATGTCATGAGTAAGTAGATGGTACACCCTTGATTGATTTCCCCTAGGGGAAAGTAGGGTTAGGGCCAGCTGTCGGTTTGGCAAAACTTCGTCTACCGGCGCTCCTTCTTTGCAAGCCTGGAATTCAAACAAAGTACAATATTTCGCGAAGCGGATTGAAACATCTTGTAGAGCAGATAATTTCCTATCGAATGGTTTATAAAACATTGTAAAACATTAGAGGTCACAAGAAAAATTTTCGTTTGAAAAAATGCGCCACTATTTATGAGACAACCTAATAGAAGCGTGTTGAACGATGGCAGTGTTGTCCAGGGTCAACCGTCCGTTGGACAAAGTCCAACGATGGGAGTCGTATTTGGCCAACCAAAAAGGGAGGGGGTCGTATTCGAAAAGTTCAACGTCACAATCCGTAGGTAAGACATTCGAGTGTTTCTTCAACAATTAACCACAAACGAATGCATGGCGCACCTCAAATCAGACGAGTTTACCGCGGAAGTGTCCATAGTTGACTGACTGTCTACACACACAAGTATGTTATCGAGGAGGTCCAATGTTTTCAAACTGGACCTAAGTTGGTAAAAAAGTGACCACTACGGAAGATTGACTACTAAGGGCTTATAAGAAAGCTTTAGAAAAAAAATAGCCAACTGTCTGCGACATCCAAAAAAAATTTAATATCCATCATGATGCTGATGAAGCTTGTGCGATGTCATGTTATCATTATTACCAATAAAATTGAAGGGAGCTGTAATTGTTTGAGTGTTGAAAACTCGTGTTTTCGGAGGAGTCGCTCCGAAAACCAATGAAAAAAAATTTGTCCAACGGGGTGATTTTTCAAACAATTCATTTTGGGAACGGAATAAAGTGTTTTTCAAAAAGCATTAACCTTCTAGTTTTTCCCTGGCAAAAGAGAATCTCAGAAAGTTCATTATGAAGAAAATTATAAAAGTTTGAAGCCAGAAAACCAGCGTTCCGCGAAAAATTTGTCCGCGATACACCCAAAATTGTCCGATGGGGCGATTTTTTTGACTCCATCAATTTTGGAAAGAGTTCAGGTATTCACTAGAAAGCTCTAGTCTTCTAGTTTATCCCAGGGGGACAACAATTGCGGAAAGTTCATTCTAAAGAAAGTTATAGCCTTTGAAAGCCAAAAAACCTGGTTTTGAAAAAGAAATTGTCCAACGGGGCGATTTCTTGAAGAAAACAGGCTTTGCAAAAGTGGGATATATTTTAGAAAGGAAATGATCTGTAGTCTAAAAATTTCTTAGCCACTTCTCACAAGCTCCTATTTGAAGAAAATTGTCCGACCTTTCAAAGAAAAAGTGAGCATTTCTGTAAATTCCGGTTTCTCTACCCCATAGCTCACAGCGATTTGAAGGTAATGCACAAATGTGGATGTTCGGGAACTGGGTGTCCCGTAGATTGCAAATCTATTTTGGAATGTGAAAAATATTGAAAATGTACTGAATTACAATCCTTTGAAGATTAGCAGTCCGCCTCTGCCTTTGCGCGCTGCTTCGAGGGGAAGATTGGGCGCGCAAACGCAAACGCTCCAGTTCTAAATTCGGTTCCCCGCGAGTATGTTCCTGACGATTAGCTGAATTGTGTTATGTTTCGGGTCGGGTGTTGGGGGGGGGTCGTACCGAGGCCCTCCAGAAGGGGGGTCGTAAAATTTTTGAATTTTGTCCAACATGACGGTTGACCCTGCTGTTGTCGTCATCGCTTGCTTTTCCTTTTGCGAAGCATCTCTTTCACGCACCAATCAAAGAACAATGATGGTGGCGCAATACCAGCTATCGGAATCAACAAAGTGAATTTGCCTTGGTCGCTGGCCCGTCAAAAGTAGAAATCAGGGCAAGAAAGGAATTCCATCTCGTGACTTTCGGGCCGATTTTCTCAGTTTCTTCTTTGCCACTTTTGCCCACTGTGTCTTCATACCACCTTTGCTTTCATCAGCAACAGGGGGGCTTCTTCGTCGTAACATATACCTTCAGGAGTGATCTCATGACTATCTAATAAATGACTTGGATGCGCTACCATTTATGAATGTACCAGTTTGGCTCCACACACTACCGCGTGCATGACACGGTAGGCTTTGATGGAAGTAGACAGCCTGTGATCATTGAGTCCGCTGAAGTATCGCCGCTGAAGTACCCAACATTTAGTTGCTTTGTAAAATGCATTAGCTGACCTTTGTTAGGTCGCCTTGTTTTGCTGAAGCTCACCGTTTGACGCGCGCAGTGGATTGCAGAGCTAACAAGGAAAGTCCCTCAGGTCGCCATGGCCATATGCAGATGCATACGCTTAGATGTACCTTCAAACATTGATCTCATATCTGCCTTTCAAATCTGCGAAACGATTCCCTGAACGGAGTTATGAAACAAAACAGCGCGACGGTAACGGTCGGTACTCACAGACAAGATGTCAAAGGATCGGTCCCTTATAGTGATTACTGTTTTGCATTTATCAGGAATTCAGTTACATAGGTTAGCGAAAGCAGATTAGTTGTATCCCCGAAGAACTGAAACAGAAAACACAATGAGAGACCGATCCTACGACGTTCTGACTGTGAGCCCCGACCACTACCGCTACGCTGTTTTGTTTCATAACTCCGTCCAGAGATCGTTTAGCAGATTTGGAAGGTAGATTTGAGATTAGCGTTCGAAGATACATCTAGGCGAACGCATCGCTTCTTGAATGGTCATGGCGACCTGAGGGACTTTCCTTGTAAGCTGGTGTTTGTAAACAAACCACCACGAATCGAAGGTCGGGATAATTGAGCGGTCGAGTAATAATTGATGTAATGATGTTGAAATGGAAATACCCAGTAACCATGATAGCATTTCGTCTAGCAACCACAGTACATTCCTAGAAACTCTGAGGGAGGGTAGGGGTTGTGAAGATGACAGATAGAAGACAGACAAAACAAATAAAATCAAGTTGAAATGATTGGAATGAAACGCCTTCCTTATCTAGAATCTGGTTCTGAGTGACCACATCTTTCACCACTACACTTACGCATATCGTTATTATTGGGTTGTCTGGAAAGTTTCTGCCGTTCTTGGCAGCTCAGTTTCAAATGCTTCATTCGTGGGTAACTTTTGCGAAACCGCTAACATTTTAGATATCGCTAGAAAGCGCTTTTCTCGCCCTATCTACATCTGCTGTTTATTTTTGAACCAGAAGCATTTTCGTTTTTTTTTTTCAAAATTTTTAACACAGCATACCCAACAGTCTGTTTTGCAAGAGTATTTTGTTTTCTCTCAAACTTGCTCGAAAATGTGCGGAAGCAAGTAGCGATATCAGCTGTGCATTTGGTCTGGAATCCACAAAAAATATGCTGGGCAGTCGTGATTCAAAATGTCTTTCTCGCGATGTTGAGAGCTTCGAAGGAGGATAGGGTGAAGGTCGACTATCGGAGGTTGACAGGGATTAACTAAGAGTTCTGAACAAACCAAATATGCATGAAGCTGTTTAGCAGACCTATTCTGAATTAGGCATAACAAACATGGCGTTCCCGGACACTGAGGTGAGGGTAAAATCTTTGTAGAAGTCAATAAGTGAGTACACAGTAGACCTCTTGTCTACTAACTGTCAATTTCCCAACCATCGTGAAGATTTCCTTAGAGAGATTGAGCACTGAAACCCAATACGATGGTGAAACGATCTTAGCCAAGTTCTTCGCCTGTAGAACTCCAGCACTTTCAAATGCCGTCTCACTCAAAAGCGCATCTTGTAGAGAAGATAGTAGGAATGTGATGGTTTTCATCTCGACCCAAAGTTCTTTGCTTGAACCGAGATACGCGCTTTTGAAGTTAAGGGTCACAATCGGCGGAAACTTTCCGGACAACCCAATATAAGCTCTTATCATATGTTATCACCTGTCCCTCACCAAACATGTTCCCGTCCCATCCTCCACATCACTTGTCGGGACCAACGCCGCAGTGCTGCTGGGCCGCTGTGAATTTTGTGGAATTTGTGTTTCAGCGCCCCTTATCCGATCTTATTGGCTGATCACCTTCGGACCCTCGCGAAATGTTCCCGTGCTGCCTCCTATATCATATCTAATAGGAAGCACCCCAATGCTGCTGGACTGCGCACTATGAATTTCATGACCCTTGCGTTCCAACGCCCCTTATCTAATCTTATCGGCTGTTATCACCCTCGGTCCCCCGCCCAATATGCTTTTGTCCCGCCCCTATATCATATCCTGGAATCAACTCCATGTGTCTGCTGGGACGTGCGCCATGATTTTCGTGACCCTTACTTTCTAACGCTCCTTATCGAACCTTATCAGCTGTTATCACCTCCGGTCCCCCGTTTTTTACAAATACTGTTTTTTTCCTTTTCATTTAGTGAGGTATGGTTTTGAAAGATATATATAGAACTGCATCGGATTCAATCTCCTCGACACCCCCCCCCCTTGCTCATGCCCTCGTATATAAATCATTCAGGTGCTTCTCAAAAGGAGACAATGAGGCTATTATTTCCGAACTCACTAAGATTGATTGGACTGCACTATCCAGTGCATTCAGAGACTCAGACACATTTTGTATTAAATTCGTTGCAATATGTAAGCAACTAATTGGTAATCATGTGCCACTCGTACATTATCGAAGGAATCCTGAAAGATATCCAAGACGAGTGAAATTTCTAGTGGCCAAAATTAAACGCCTCCACTCCCTCTCACTTGAACACCACTCAAGCTCAGAACATGCTTACGCAGATTCAAGCATGCACTCTTGAGGCATCAACTGAAGGTGGAGAAGAAAGTAGCATTATCGAAAAACAATGAGCTTTTTTTCAAATATTGTAAGAAAAAGTTGAAACTATTGGAAAGCATTTCTAATATGATTTCACCGGATGGATCCTTGATCGAGGATGACTTGTGTAGAGCCAATCTTTTTGCTGACTACTTTCAGTCTGTCTATGAAAAACCATGCTCCTCTGATGCAAGACTGTCCACTAGGTCTCCAGATTCTCTGGACTGGATAGACTTATCCACCAATGTTGTATATGGTTTCCGCGCAAACTCTCTAATAGAGTATCCACCTCCCCAGATGACATTCCTTATATTTTCCTGAGGAAAGCCGCCCTTGGCATCGCAGCGCCTCTAACTATTTTGTTCAACGGGATCTTACTCCACGGAGATGCGCCTAAGCTATGGAGGGTAGGATTGGTTAGGCCGGTCTGCAAGAAAGGGTGTAAAAGGAATGTTACCAACTACAGACCCATATGCCTTACTAGCTCCATTAGCAAAGTCATGGAACGCATTGTCTGCAAGAAAATCACCAGTTTTTTGAAGGAGAGAAGCTTACTCAACATGCACCAGCATGGTTTCTTGAGCCGGAAGTCCACAATGTCAGCCCTAATATCCACTGTACCTCTCTAGCAGAGAGAGTTAGACAAAGGGAATTACTTATCGGTATGCTACATTGATTACGCTAAAGCCTTTGATTCAATCTCCATCGCCTTGGTACTGAAAAAGTTAGAGGCCTACGGGATCAAGGGCAGACTTCTTCTGTTTCTACTTGCCTTTCTTAGTAATAGAGTGCAGGCAGTGATTATAAACAACAAACGGTCCTACTACTATCCAACTCCTAGCGGAGTGCCTCAGGGCACATGTATTAGACCCCTCATGTTTATTTTGTATGTAAATGACTTGATTGATGCCGTTCCTCTAGGCGCACACTGCAGTCTGTATGCTGACGACTCGAAAATATTTACCGTTAACGACTGCGGTAAACTTCAGGAGGCGATAAACTGTGTGAGCACATGGTCAGAAAAGTGGAGTTTGGAAATTTCCATTCAGAAAACTGCCATTATGGAGCTAGGGAAAAACCATCCGAACATGGCATTTACCATGTGTGGCAAACAACTTACAGTGTCAGTCAGATTCGTGACCTGGGCGTTGTACATAGCGACATAGCGACAAGCTCGACTTCGACACCTTTATACACAGCTTAGTCAAGGGCAAACTTTATTTTGAGAGCTTTCAAAATGCGTGACCCGGCTTTACTATTCCGTCTCTACAACTTGTATGTCAGACCAATTCTAGAATATTGCTCACCCGTTTGGTCGCCATACAAGAAGTCGCAAATCGATGAACTTGAAAAAATCCAAAAAAGTTTCACATATCGCTCTTTTATGCGCAAGGGAGTCACTTCTCTTTCGTATGAAGAGCGACTCCGTAGGCTTGGTGGAGAGTCGTTAGAATTTCGGCGTAAAATAGCTGATTTTAGGCTAATGTATAAATTGATAACAAACGAAATTGACTTGAAACTGAATGATATCTTCGAGATTTCCCCATTTATTAATCTGTGTCGAGGACATCCCTACCGCCTACGGCCTGAAAAGCCCAAAACCCGTGCATATGAAGAATCCTTCACTGTTAGAGTTATTTCAATTTGGAATAAGCTCGACGAGGATTTCTTTAAATGAAGACATTCGCATACGTTTCAGATCAAGCTTGCTGAACATCTCAAGCGATCGCAACTTCCTTCAGTAGCTAAGTAACTCTTAGACTCATGTGTTGTATCTTGACGCTTCTTTAGTCTTAGTGCTCTCGCAGCTATTGGCTCGGTAGCACAGGACCTCAGATTGCTATCCCCCGCCACCCCATTCAGGGATCGCGCAGGTTTGTTTTTATTTCTTTTCTACAATTGCGCTCTTAATAGTTACAGGTTCTAATTTCCCCCCTTGCGGTGCGGCACTTTCCTGCTCCTGCTCGAGTCTGATACCCATTTTTCCCTGAGTAAAATGAATGCTGGTGTTCCTGAATACTGTAAGTGATTTTCCAATCTAAGTTTTACGGTGACACGATTTCAACCTGGTTTTTGTTCAGCTCCTCAAAACTCTTATTCTTCACCCCTATTAGAGCTTTTGCCTGCACTCATTATTCCCCTACTTCCTCTATATTGAATTGTTTCTTGTAAACTTTTACTAACCATGCTCAGTCCCCTTACCCATTACATGCCCTTGGAGAGGTTGGCGGGCCTTCTGAGCTGGTACCCGGAGCCGCGCCCCCTCCCGCGGCTTGCAATGTTGCCGGCCATTGCCCTTCCTCTCCACAAAACGGGTCCACTCACGTTCCCCCCATTCCCCCCTAGAAAGAAATTTTTCTTTTGGTCAATGCTGTTTGCTTTCCTTAAACTGTAAATTTCTTCGTTCTGCTAATATATTCTATTATGATTTCTATTAGGTGTTTCAGAAAGTTCTGTCGTTTTCTGCCACCCCACAGTTACATGCTTCTTTTTTCTTGAATTCTCAAGAAACTGCTATTATTGTAGGTATCATTTTGGAGAGCTTCTTTTGCTCTATCGAAGCATTCCTCAGGTTTGCTCCAAAACTTTTTCTTAAGACTTTCACAATGGTTTGAATGCGGTATACCCAATCAGCAAGTTGGCATGATTTTATTTTCTAGCCTTGAATAGACTATAAAGTAGCGGGAGCAGGCCAAGATATTAACGATACACTCGGGTTAGATTCGCGCGGAACACACTATATAGCAGTAGTTCAAAAAGCTGCTGTAACGAAAGTGAGAGCCTTGTGTATGACGAGGGTGGTGGTCGGAACTCGGACGTCGCCACCCATTAGCCAAAAG
The DNA here is from genome assembly GCA_002352805.1 of Teladorsagia circumcincta. Taxonomy (NCBI): domain Eukaryota; kingdom Metazoa; phylum Nematoda; class Chromadorea; order Rhabditida; family Trichostrongylidae; genus Teladorsagia; species Teladorsagia circumcincta. The sequence continues at coordinate 228,983 of KZ345021.1, forward strand.
CTTTTATTGATGCACTTGTGCGCAGGACTATTGAGAAGTCTCTGTCCTACTTACGCGTATATGGCTTGTGGAGCCAAGCTGTACGGAAGTAGCTGGAAAGTCCAAAAATGTGATAGAGGCGTGTCGCGACAAAGCCCAACTGGGAGGGTCGTCCATAAATTTCTAGCTGTTTTATTTATTGAAAGCGACTCTCTTTTTTGCTGATTTGCGACGCACAATAAAGAATGGATTTTTTCCTACAGAGCACGAAGCTTTGGTGAGTAGATCGCCAACGAACAAGCTCGACAAAATCCGCAAAACTCAAATTGTGCTGAAAGAGGGTTTTGGCAACTTTCATGAGATCAGCGGCCGGACTAGCTCTTTGGAACCAGGTGGAACTATTACAGGGCAAAGTACTCCTGACAATATTTCAAACTACTCTTAGAACGTTAGCGCATTTGGCTGATATCCCTCACTATAAAGGGACCAACTCAACCCTGACAGGTGGCCTTCACGCACATCACACAACCAACCCTGCCCAAGTTGAACCAGCTAGGCTACGAAGTGATACTGCGAAAATAATACTCAAGGAACCTTTGCTCTATCAACTGCCACTTTTCCGAGGATCGCGATAGCTCCCTTAAAGAGAAATGCATCAAAACCCAATATGATGCTGAAATGACCTCCCTTCAGTTCACTGCCTCCAGAGCTGTAGCATTCTGAACTTACGTACTAACTGGAAAAACTTCTTATAGCAGAAAGTTCGAGCATTCGAAAGGTTTTTATTCCAACTTGAATGGCTTAGTTTAAGCCGAGATACATGCATTTGAAATTCAAGGTCGAAAAACGACAGAACTTTTTGAAACGCCTAATACATTTTATAGCTATTGGTACCACGGCAACTCCGAATCTCCCTTTCCTGCGTAGGCATAAGCTTTCCGCTGTGCCCTCTCCCTCCTGTGACTCCAACACCTCGTGGAGGTACCGCAGGTGGAATAGGGCACAGTGGAAGGCTACGCACAAAACGGTGTTTCATGTAATAGAGATACCTCTTGACAGTAAAATAGCATCGCGATACTTAATTGCACATTAGCTTTACTGAGTATTGTTCTTCTTCCTCCTCCCGACCCCTTACTCAGCCCTTCTTCCTCCACTCCCCTCCGGCTGCCACAGCAACACCATATGGAATGGCCGGCAGTGTGCTCAGTAGGTACTTATATAACCGTTGCATTGTTATCACAATCATGCCAAAACATTCATAGCCAAAGTCCTGCGAGCTACCCGATTTTGTTAGCGATATGTTTATTCCAATGAGTTCCTTATCACTTCATTGCGAACGGACAGGCGGACATACTTACATACATACATACAGACACACATACACACAAACCGACACACCAAGTTAGCGGTTTATACAATAGTAGGATTATTATTTTATCGTCTCTAATTTGTTCGAATGGTAACCATTTGATGTTAAGGATCATTGGATCAATGGATACAGGATAAAAGATTATAGCTTTTGAGTTGAGCTATGAGGTCTTTAATAGATTCCTTCAATCTAATACTATTCATTTCTATAGTTCTAAACTCATTATTCTCCTACCCAATCATCACACTAGGTCTTCAATATGTCCCTACAGTTGTTGCTCCGATAAAGCTAGATTGATTTTATTCAGCGGGCAAAGGCATGAAATTGGCGCATACAGCGCTATGCTCGTCTTAAGAATGTGTTCTTACAATCAGCAACATACGAGTATTCCAACCTCCTCGGAACCATATCGGCATATGACTTTCGCAGTGCAAGGTGCCCTGATTGCTGAGCAGGACCTCCGAAGCACCACGCCCCAAAAGCGTCATGACCACTAGTTCTGTTGGTGACTTTCCAAGCTGTTTGCTGTTGGCTTTTCATTTTGGAGGATCACTTCCAGTTTAGCGGCTATGTCTTTCAACTTTCCTATGTAATGCCTTATCAATCATAACATTGTGCTTGTTGGCGTGACGGCGGCTATCGGGCTTAACACGTCCGAAAACTTCGTTCTTTAGCGCTCCTCGTCCATGGTCGAACATGAATGGGCAGTTAAGGGGTGCTAATTTAAATATTCTCGACGAATTTCTCTGTTTTTTTTTCGCCATTGGCGCACCATTGAGTCCCTTACAGACCCTACAAGAATCTATCGTATTCGCTGCCTTTATGAGTGTCCCCCAGAGGCCCACCGCGCGGCGAAGGAAGAGGCGCAGATGTGGCAAGGAACGAGGCGCAGCGCACACTGTAGCGGTTAGGCGTCAGGTTTAATAGAGTGTGCCATACTACGTATCATATCGCACAGCACGCACTTTGACTCGTCCCTTGCCGCATCTGCGTCTCTTCCTTCGCCGCGCAGTGGACCTCTTGGGGGACACCCAAGCTGAATGTTCTACCATGTAGACTAACGAAAGCATGCTTCCGACATTTTCTTTCGGATCCTAGTAGCTGCTAGTATCACATCTACTGAATGACAAGCAGACAGTCAAGCCTGTACTTTAGGGCTCGCAGGTAATGTTTCACAAGAATGCTGAATCATGAGCGAATCATACGCTCACGCGGAAACCGATCCGCATCTCTACCATAGCTTGCTAGATCGTTGTGGTTTCCATTGCACCACCGGGCACTATTGCAGCTTAAGTAAACTTCAAATGTGGTATATATTCAATATCAGTTCAGCTCGTCACGCAAACGCGCACATCACATGGTCGGCTTCAATGAAACTGGACAACCCCTAGAATATTAAGTTACATGGCTGTGGAACCAATAGTAAGATAATTTCAAAAAAACGCTAGATGAAGTCTAAAGGCTATCCAACTTCATTGAAGATTATCGCATAGTGCGCGCGGTAGCATGCGAAATGACACTGGGGCTTATCAGGCAATCGAACATTTAGCATTGCTATTAGACTCAAATATTTTAGCGGTTTATTAGTTTTTTTTTCTGCTATAAGCATCGGGGCAAGAACCAATATGATCAGTCAGCAAGCATCTAGTGCTTAAATTTGGTTGGGATGCATTTGACCCGAGTCCGGATTCTTTAGCGGCTCAACGTCCTTTGCTTTTCTTGGTGAAGGATCAAGCATGGAGCGTGTTCAATTGCTGAGAACCTGGTTTATTTCGACTGAATGCGCACTCAGTAGTCGCTCCTTACACCGATACAGTTCTCGCTCATTACCATACGGTGTCACCCTCTACCCCAATTGGTTGCTGCTGGTGGTTGCTAGTGGTGGTTGCAACGAAGTTGGATTGCACCTAAACGTTTGTTTTCATTTGTTATCAGTTTATACCGCTCATCATTAGCGTCCCCAATCAACCCCCTATACAGTTTGCTGGAGCTAGGATTCTACTGTCATCGTGAAGACTGCAACGAAATTGACGGTGCTCAAACTCTTAACTTCCTTATCAGCCGCTATCGATTGTTATCACTCTTGATCATCTACTGTCCGTGATTCAGGAAGACTTCTCATAACAGAGCCAAGGTTCTACAGTCACCGCGAAAGCCACAGCGAAATTGGCGGTCTTCGCCGATGGCCTGAGAATTCCGGCGCAAGCTATTAGCTCTTGACACTTGCTATCACTTTTTTGCTCTTTGTTTGGGTCCCTGTAACATCCTACTATATATAAGCGGCAAAGCGTGTCTGTTGGTGTGTCTGTACGTCTGTGTGTGGTTTGACCGGAAATTCAAGATGATTCCATGGTCTGTATGCCATTTCCATGTTTCTGCCTGATGCCTCAGCGTTTCCTTTGTACACGTAACACCCACCGCACGTGTGTCCAACTCTGATATCAACTGGTCTATTCTAGCATCACTGGTAAGTCCACGAATGATGATTGTAGCAATGTTTAGGAAACAATTTGACAGATCCCTTTCCATGAGATTTCTCCCCCTCTGCCGTTTTCCGCTCTGCCAGGAAGGACGGTGGCTGCACGGGACTGAGGGTACTTCTAATAAAGCTTCGCTCATAGATGCTGGTGGCCTGGACATACCCCCCCCCGCCTAGCCATAACTGGCGGTAAATCCACTGCCGGAGGTGATCTGCCCAAAATGGGGCTCGTTTTCAGCCACACTCGACACGTCATTGCTCTGGCGACAATGAGTGATCTTATCATCAAGTGAGTATACACCATCCCAGCACTTTGAGGTAACGGGGCTAGGGATGAACATACACAGATACATACATATATGTATACATATATACATACATACATACATACATACATACATACATACATACATACATACATACATACATACATACATACATACATACATACATACATACATACATACACATACATACATACCTTGAGTACCTTGATGTCCGCTCTTCAAGGGTGATCTCGCCATCCTTGCAGGACGCATCTGTACCATTCATCACGATTTCTCGCCATTTGTTGCCATCTCGGTCCAAATAGTTTCTTGAAAGGATCACTCCACCTGGTTGGGAGTCTTCCTTGCGGCCTTTTTACTCCGCGGGGATACCAATTGGTCACTTGGGACGTCCAACGGTTATCGTTAAGACGGGCAATGTGCCCTGCTCATCGTTTCTTCCAGTCGCAAATAGTCTCGATCACATCTTTGACACAGGTCCGCCTTCGAATTTCATCAGCTGCAATTTTGTGCATCGAAGTCACCGCGCACACCTTTCGTTCAATTGCCCTCTGAGTTAACGTCAGCTTCCTCTCTTCTTCCTTGATTGTGCTCCACGTTTCACTTCCATGCACTAAGGCCGGTTACACATGGGTGTTGAAGACTTGGGCTTTGATTCGAGCTTCAAGCCACCTGTCAGTAAGAACATCACGATATTTGTTGAATGTTGCCCATCCTGCTCTACGACGTCGCCGTATTTCGATTTAGAGATCATTGCACATTGTAATTGCCTGGCCCAGGTAGATGTAAGGAGAGACTTCTTCGATGACTAAGCCTTCCATGCGTAAGCAGTAGTCTCTAGTGAAAGCGTTCTTCATCCATTTTGTTTTGCCTGGGTGGATTTCAAGTCCAATGGTGCGAGCGTTCGTTAGGATCTTCAATGACAACTCGAGTGCCCTTGGATCATCACCGATAAGTACAATATCATCTGCAAACATCAAATATTGGAGTTTTTGCCATCTATGTCGATACCGCAGGGCAATTGAACTCTTTGCATCACGAGTTCAAGAAGCAAAAAACAGCATCGGAGAAATGACTTCGTCTTGTCGTACGCCGCGTTGCATCTCAACGCGGACCGGATTTCCAAGTAAATTTACATCAGTGTAGCATCTCGTATTGCACTGTCGTAATACGTCGATATATCTTCGAGGGATTCCGAAAGCGTTGAGGGCGTTCAGCACTGCCTGATGTTCAAATGTATCAAATGCTTCCTTGAATTCAATGAAGAGAAGGCATAGAGGGATTCGATATTCTCGACATCTTTCCTTCATTAGAGAGATTACGTGAATTTGATCAATTGTGGAAAACCTTCGCAGAAGCCAGCTTGTTCTCTACACATATTTATATTCAGATTCTGACGAATGCGGTTCAGGACGACGCGAGTGAAGACCTTGAGCATTGTCGATAGAAGCGCAATGGGACGATAATTAGTCAGGATGTCACGCGGCCCTTTCTTGTGGATTAAGATAGTGTGGGAACCCAGCCAATCTTTTGGAACAGCTTTTGTTGCAAGCATTTCTGTAAATACAGAAGTGGCCAAAAATTTATAAACAAACGGTTTTTCCATGAGTTCTCTTTTGAAAGTCCCTGGAACGTCTCCAAATTTGCAACAATTATTGACTACGTGTTTTATGATCTCCGCAGGAAATTTCAACCTTCAGCTCAAATTTGGCTTTGAAATATTTTAGATTTTTCGAAATTAATGAAGGCAGGTGAAATGTCACTTGATCCGTTTATTCGATTCAAATAATGTATAACCCAATAGAACAGTCAAGCAAACAGTCATCAACATTAAGCAAGTCTAGCACATTGCCCAGAACTCTCTAAAGTATTGAGCAAATAAACTGGATTTGAGTGTGGGGTCAATTAATGAACTCACTCTCTCTCTAGTGGGGTCTCTCTCTGTAGTCCCGTGTTCTCGTGGCCCTTTCATTGACATACCAGTTTGTAGGTCCTCCCCTAGTGGTTATGTCTTGTTTGCCCCAAGAGTCTGGCCTGGCTTGTCTTTTAAAAGCACGCCATGCTGTCCAAACCACTCCTGCAAGTGAGAGGCACGATGGTTGGGTCGCTGCTCTGCTTACAGACGAAGCAAGGTCGTGTGGCATCCATGCCTACGGATACACAACACCTTCTAGAATGTAACCATACACTACGTATTCACTATTTCTCAAAGTTTAAGAAGAGCACTAGCTGTAGAGTGAGTGGAAGTAGAGTGCCATTGACCAAGCCTGAAATAAAGTTTGATACAAGTTTCTGAGGTCATGTGGAATGACAGAAACATATCAGGTTGGAAAGAAAGTTCTGCAACACTGTTTCGTGAATTTTCCTATTTTTTGAAAACTTCATAGGTAACATCCATGACCAAAAAATGGTAGAGCATTCCCGAAGCTTTCACCCGATTGGTGGATGTAGGCGTTGTACTCAATAATTATCCAAGAAAATTCAAAAAACCTTGACCAATCACAAATCTATCCTCTGAGTCACTGTTTAGAACCAATATCCCTATAACTAAGAATTCATGTCAACGACCATTACTACCTGCAGAAGCTTCAACGGGGATGTCACTCACTGCTACAGCGTGTTTCACCTGCTTCAGCGCTTTCAATCCCTTGATATTTCTGTAGGAGGCCAGCAGCGCCACGGACTCCCCATTACAAATGGGATTGTTACGGAAGCTCCACTACAAATTGTTCGATATGGGCAACGTTGTGAAGATAATGGTCTACACTGCAAAATTCCAGAAGTTGGTCGAGGCAGCTCGCCAAAGGTTCTCGTACCGCGAAAATGTTTACTTTTTTCATGACATTGTGAATCGCCATGTTCCGAAATGAACCCCTCAAAGAATTCTGGAGTTGCGACGAGGTTTCTTACACACCCAGACCTTTTCTGCACCTTCAGTCTTCATCTATATGGCGAAATAATTAGACGATCAACTTCAATTCGGAAGTGAGGTCGCTTGCTTTTTTGACCCGCCCTCGGCCACGTTTTGAAGAAGAAGCATCGCAAAAATTCCTGAGCTTTGGGGACAAGTTGTGGACACTAACGGTAGATGTACAGCAAGTAAGGATTTGTAAACAAAAAAGATAAAATTAAAATTAAAAAATCCAAAAAGTGTTGCAGAACTTTTTTCCAATCTAATATTAATGATGCTTGGAAGTAAGGGTACTAGTAATGTACGGCACCACGAGAGGAAACGTTTTGATCCAAAGAATCAGCTGCCAGTTGTGAATTTTGGCGGAGGCTTGATGAGGTTGCCTTGGAAAAAACTGGGACAACGCTACACGACTGAGGCAGTGATGAAAGCAGGCGTTTGCTGTCATGTTTCGGAAGGTGTTATGTATGCATAGGCATGGTTGCCATACGACCTGGCCTTGTCTGTCAGCAGAGCAGCGACCCGAACCATTGTGCCTCTCACATGCAGGAGTGGTTTCGACTGCATAGGGTGCCTTCAAAGACCAGCCAGGCCACACTCTTGAGGCAAACATTACAGAACCACTAGGGGACCTACAAACTCGTATGTCAATGAAAGGGCCACGAGAACACGGGACTACAGAGGGAGACCCCACTAGAAAATGCGTTCATTAATTGACCCCGCATTCAAACCCAGTTTATGTATCAAATACTTTAGAGAGTTCTGGGCAATGTGCTAGACTTGCTTGATGTTAGTAACTGTTTGCTGGGTTGCTCCGTTGGGTTGTACATTATTTAAATCAAATAAACGGATCAAGTAGTCTTTCACCTGCCTTCATTATTTTAGAAAAATCTAAAAAATTTCAGAGCCAAATTTGCGCTGAAGGTTGAAATTTTCTGTGTAAATCATGAAACACGTAGTCAATAATTGTTGCAAATTTGGAGACGTTCCAGGAACTCCCAACAGAGAAATTATGAAAAAGCAGTTTAATTATAAATTTCTGGCCACTACTGTATTTTGGCTAATGGCTTCGTTAGAAAGTCTTGCGCAATCCAAATGTTCTGGTCGGATTTGGTCTGGTCCGGGTGCTTTTCCGCTTTTCGTTTGGCGAATGGCCTGTGCCACCGCTGATTCAAGAACTCGCCATTCTTCTATGTCAGATGCATCGTTGTCTTTATTAAAGGACGTCGAGTACGGTTCTACATGTACTTTAGTAGAAAACAAGTCTTGGAAGAATATTCGAATCTCCTATTCAATATCTTTGCGGTTCCGACAGTGCCGTCCGCTTTAGTTAGGCATTCAGGGATCATGGCCTTCAAGCGAGTGCTTACAAATGTTCTTTTGATGCTTGTTGCTTTCTCGGCTGCTTCTCTCTCTACGTGCAGCGTATTCACGGTAATCGTTTTTTACTCTGCAGCGAATAGCATTGTTGAGCACAGTCCGAGTAACAGGGGTCATAGCTTCTCCTAATTCCTTTCGCGTGGCTAACATTGTAACAGCACTCAACCGCTCACGTGGTTCATTCCTTACGCGTTGTGACGCATTTTTTTATAACAGTTCTGATTGCAGATATTAATTTATCGTATCTGTTTTGCACATTTCCTGATCCACCAGAGAAGTCTATAGTGGGAGCGAGCGTTTTGAGTACTTCATCAGAGAGTTCATATCGTTATCGTCCGGAATGGTATGCAGCTAACCGCCCTCGTTCTTCTTTCAGCCTCAGTGCCGCTGTTGCTCAAACTAAGCAATGATCCGACCCGATGTTGAAGTGTGGTTCTCCAATGACTCCAACGTTGTGAAAAATTCGTAAGCAATTCGTTAGAAAAAGTCAATTTCATGAAACATCTGCCTGTTTGGAGTATGATATGTCCATCGACGGCCGAGACGTTTTTGGAAGAATGAGTCAGCCACGGATAGTCGACTTCTTTCGCAAAACTGGGCCAGTGCGTCTCCACGATTATTTCGTCCTGGGATTCCATATGGTCCCACAAAGATTTCCCCAGGCTCTCTTTCACCCAGGTGAACGTTGTAGTCGCCAGCGCGCACAACATATGTTCCTTTCAGGGTGCTGCTTATTGCATTGCCGAGCGCGTCGTAAAATTCTTCCACAGCATTGTTATCGTAAGCTCCAGTAGGTGCGTACACCGACAGAATCTTCATCGTTTTCCTTCCGCCCAATTCGAGCCCAAGCAATGCAATCCGTTTGGAAAGATTCTCGCAGTAGCTGATCCTCGCTGTTAAATGCGGCGCAACGATCAATCCAAATCCACCGACTTTACCATTCATTGCTCCGGCTCCCCCCTTCGTGACCCATGTGCCATTTCCATGATCCTGCTTCGTATCTCATCGTCTCTTGTACGCATGCTATGTCTATTGCACATTTGTCTAACTCGGAGATCAATTGGTCAATTGCGGAATCACTGACAAGACCTCGAGTATTGATTGTTGCAATATTCAAAAAGGTGCTTGGCGGATCGCTTGCCGTGAGATTTCTCCCCCTCTGCCGTTTTCCTCTCTGCCAAGAAGGACGGTGGCCGCACGGCACCGAGGGTACTCCTTGGAAAACTTCACTCATGGATGCTGGTAGCCTGGACATACATGCATACATACGTACATGCATACATACATACATACATACATACATACATACATACATACATACATACATACATACATACATACGTACATACATACATACATACATACATACATACATACATACATACATACATACATACATACATACATACATACATACACACATACATACATACATACATACATACATACATACATACATACATAAATACATACATACACACAGACATACATACAAACCGACACACCAAGTTAGCGGTCTATATGTATAATAGAAGGATACCACTTTAGCTCCGCATTCCACCGCGCGCATTAAACGGTGGGCTTCATCAAAACTAGGCAGCCTGTTGAGCGGTAAGCAACACATTTCCCGAATCAACAGACTTTTTGGGGTTTGCTTTCTCTGCTGGGTTTCCAGCGGAGGGACCTAACGCTTCACAACCTGTCTAATACACAAAACCCTATCGGGTCATGTGCGCGGTAGCGTGTGAAGCTAAAGTGGTGAGATTATGAACGGCATTCCTTGCCAAATGGTCAACTGTGGGCGATGTGGGCGAAGAATCTCCAAGTTTCGCGAATTTTCCAGTTCAATTAGTTGCTGGTTTTCTTCATATTCCCATGATCATGTGTATGAAAAAGAGCAATAAAAGTAACTACTACATACCTGACTATGGCGCGTTATGTGTTTGTACTGGACAACAGCGTCATAAATAATTTGAGGTCCACTACTACAGAAGCAGCTGAAACTTGCCTTTTATTGTCATAACACGTCGCTTCGATCAAATTTTCTACTACTTACATGAATACTTTGAATTTTGTTAGAAAAATTCCATCGAATTAAATCATTGTGTGTTTGCAGCTAAATCCACGGATGTGAGGTGAGGCGGCAGCGCTTGTGTTGCGGTCCCACGCAGTAGAGAAAAGCCAAAACCCGCGCTGTTGACAACGTCCTACACAGAGCCGCTTCTTCTTATTCTCAGCAGCGGTATCAAACCGCCAAATCATAGGGAGATTGTAGAAGAAGGTGCAGACTGTACTCGTCCTGCATCCCTGCGAGAACTGGTCGTTTCATCAGGAATATGGCCATTTGGCCAAGCTTCTACACTTTTCCTTGAAAGCGGGGACCTCCGTGAACAGTTTTCCTGAAATACCTCACCATAATGTGGTGGCTACAGAGACAAGCGGATTATTTGACTTGTTTTTGTTGATAACTGCTGTGCCGCAGTTCGCGTTACGAAAGTTATCATAAGAATGCTGAGTTATGGGTGGAACTTTCGCCCCAGCCGGGATTCGTACCCAATTCGATCTCTTGCTTTCCGGGCAATTGTGCTACCAGTTACACCACCGGGGCACCATTTCACCCTCACTCAGCTTCGATGGTAAATTTACCGTTTTTTGACTTGTTAAAAACTGCTGTTCTACGCCGCAGTTCGCGTTACGAAAGTTCTCACAAGAATGCTGAGTTATGGGCGAAACTTCATCACGTTATACGTGTGAATGCTGATGAGCTACGATGGATTTACCATCGAAGCTGAGTGAGGGTGAAATGGTGCCCCGCTGGTGTAAGTGGTAGCACAATTGCCCGGAAAGCAAGGGATCCGGGTACGAATCCCGGCTGGGGCGGAAGTTTTACCCATAACTCAGCATTCTTGTGACGAGCGGGTTAGTTTTTAAGGAAAGACTCCACGGAAAGGAGGAAGGGCGAAGAAGGGAGAAATCGCCTGCTTGCCAAAACGAGGGTGCGGACACACACGCAATCGGCAGCGGTACATTTGACCTCGGAAAGGTAGCGTGGCGCAATCTTGGCTGGTCCGACTGTCTCCGCCCACCGTCTATCTAATCACTCGCCACAGGGCTCCACAGGTGACTGATTAGATAGCATAGAGGGCGTTATATCGAAGAGGGCACAAGTATAGGAGTCGCATCAATGCCGAGATCAACGGGCAAGGAAGGGGTCCCATTTCTCGGGTTTCGGACCGTTTCTTACGGTTTTCCTTCTTTCTGGTACCACTCACCATCCCTAACTTAAAGGAATCGTCCACGGAAAAACCCTGCCTTCACAATTACAGGAAACTAATACTTTAGCCCACTTGTATCATGACAATAGCAAAAAAACCGGGAAATAAGCGTTGGTTTCATTATCAATCCAGAAAACCAGAAAGACTAAAAAAAATTCGAATTCCCGCCGTAGAACTGCCACAGCCGTTGGCGTTGGGAAACTAACACGTGCAAACCTGTTGAAAGAGTGAATGTAAACGGGCTTCACGTTGTACCTTCCCAGAAGCTTTCACACGTGGCTCCACAACCGCCATGCACTCTGTCACAGTAGCACTTCCGGTCCCGCCTACTGGTCCATTCCGGTCCATCTTGTGAGCCTTCCCAGGGGTTATATCTTTACAGTATCTCATCCTTTTCACTCCAAATTTTGCACATGGTCATGAATGACCAGGTTCGACACCTGCACACAAGATAAAAATGACCAGCCTTTCCGTGGAAGATCCCTTTAATCTGGAATGGGTTGCTTTTTCATCGTGCATTCTGCCTTTAACAAGAAAATGCAGCTAGTCCGAATGCAACAGCGACATCGTTTCTACACTACGTTCTTTTCATACAGACAGTATCGAAGGTCAAAGTTGTGATTGCATAAGCACCTGCCTACCCGCGTTCAGCCAGTCTCATCGCCTCACAAATCATGAACGATGCCCTCCCATGAAACTCCGCTTCTGACGAACGCTCGCAAAATTATTTGCTGGCAGGCAACTGACGCTGCAGCTTGTTCACCGAGTAAGAACTCAATTGTAATTTTCTTGCAGTTGGTCAGTGCTATGACGACGGAGAACATCGAAGGTTTTCATTATGTGAATAAGTGCTGTTGCGAAACTAAATCGCTCTGCTCCAGCTTTCCAATTAGTTTGTCACATAAGATTATAAACAGATGTGTGCTACAGGGAATGAGGTTAGAACGTAATAATTTATCGAATAGGTAAACTCAATAAGATTCCCGGGAGATACCATAATTTTGACAATGTCTGAAAAAGGAAGAACTAAAAGAAAATGTGTGATCAACAAATAGGCTTTTATTTTAAAAGTGTGTGTGTACATTCTTTTGTTCCATATTTTTAGTGTATTTTGATGGAATTATACTTCAATGTATTCCGTGTTCACTGCTGCCTCTTGCTCTTCCTGAGCGTTTCCGCTTCCATACGCTGCTCTGCGCTTGCCATTACTCTCTTCTGATAGGTTCCTCCGATCCTGCTTGCTTATTTTCTCTACGGAATGTTCGTGTTCTTCACATTCTTCTACAAACGGCTGGTCCTGGAAAAAGGGTCTTGTCAATGATAGGAAGTTAGCGCGGTAATCCCAAGACTGGTTCAGAGCAGGAACCTGTTCCACCGGACCGCGTAGAATGACACGATCGGTAGCGGGTCGCATCCACGTCAGTCCATCCACCTATCCTTTTATGTATTAGGTCGCAGCGTAAGTAATTGCGGATTCGACGCCCAATTTCAAAAACTCATATTTTTCTCAAAATTGAACTTTTTCCCGAATAATAATTTTCAAAAGTACCTACAACAGTCCACCATCGGTAAAAAGGAACAAGTGCTGACCCTTAAAAATTTGGCAGATTCAAAATTGAAGAAGTGCCTATGTCTGCTTTGAACTGTTGACAGCTGTCATACTTTTATCCTTTAGGAGAAGTGCGCCAGGAACGGGGGGGGGTGGTAATCCGCAGGAGCAAGATCTGGAGAACATGGAGGATGGGGTAAGACTGCAAATCCAAGTCATACCAATGTGTCTTGGGTTACCCTTGCAACATGTGGTCGCGCGTTGTCACAAAGAAGAAGGACTTCGTCCGGCTTAGGACGATGATTTGCGACTTCAGCTGCGAGCATTCCTAGTTATGAGCAGTACACCTCTGCGTTAACGGTGGAATCGTCTGGCATCCCGTAATGGCGTATTCCCCGAACATTTCGCCAGATTGACAGAACAACCTTTGAACGCTCCTGCTTCGGAACAAACTCTGGCTTCTGGTTCGCATCCAGTTACAGTCTTCTGCTGGTATGTATGATATACGGAGAACCCCCACTTCTCATCTCTAGTAATACATTTGCCGGCTAATCGAAACGGCGACTTCTTGCAAGAAAACCTCTGCACACCCCAAGGCCTCTTTTCCCGGAGTGCTCTACATATCAGCTCATGCGGGATCAATCGACCAAGTTTCTTGACTTTCCCCAGCTTGTGGCGAGCACGATTTATGGCAATGTTAAAGCACTGCACCTCCTTTGCCAGCTCCTTGGCGCTTGCATGCTTAATGTCTTGAAGTAGCAGCTCCAAACTTTTGAAACTGACTTCCGTTGGACGTCTATCTTGAAGATTACAATTTCTTTTGCGAAACCTTTTAAACCAAAATTGGCAGGTCTTCTCACTTATCACTCCCGCTACTTCCACGGAGCATACATACACAGTAGCGGTCAAAAGTTTGAAAACTTTTTTGTTTTGGATTTTACGCAGCCATTAAGCAATGAGAATGCCTCAAATTCACACAATATGTACAAAATCACGTGTAAAATACGATGTGGAACAGGATTTCCCAAAACCAGACATTCATTTTGAAATATACAGTTTTTTCGGAAAAGGGCGCGTCAAAAGTTTGGAAACTCTGCCATTCCAAATTCAATTCGGCATAGTACCCCTCCAATCTCAATGGGAAATTAAAAATTTGTTACGTAACTGTGTGAATCTATGATGGGGTCATTTTTTAGGGACACTGAATCAGTTATAACATCTTTTTCTGAATCTGAAGTGAAGTCCAACAGTTTGTTAGCTAAATCAAATTATTCGGTGGAATATTCTGCTGGAATATCAATGGGACGATATGAGAGCTCTTTCCTATGGTGCACAACGCAGTTATATTTCGAATATTGACTTGTTTCCTTCCTTAAAGCATTTTTCTCTGAGTTCAGCAAGGCGACAATGAGAAGGTAGGCCAGCATCGGATCATAGTCTTGATAGAAAACCCATATTTCTCGGCCAGTTCTGACCATCAAATGGAAGCATAGCATTCTTAAGACTATCCTTATACTGATGCCATCCCGCATTTCGCTAAACACAAAAAAGGAAGAAATCGCCGAATGGCCCGACACACCTTCGTCTACGACACTGCTCCACCATTTCTTGACTGCCGGGATCTGCTACCTTAAATGAGGTTTCCAGATGACAGATTACTTCACAAAGTTCAGACCATCATTCTCAAGAAGGCAGAAGTTCGACTCGTCGCCGAGCACATTTGTGCCACTCGCCTTCTATCCAGGCTCGCCGCTTGTGGGTGAAAGCAAGTTGGGCCATCCTGCTCTGCAAGCCCAACAATGGCCCCTTGTTGGGACATCCTCCACAATATTCGCCAGGCCTCAGCGGATGCGTAGCAGCACAACTGCTTGCGAGCGACTGAGAGGAGAACACGAAAAAAATCGTTTTCGGTAGATGATGCTGGGAGACAAGACGGGCCGAACACTCCTCGAAGTCTTAGAAGAAAGTCCAATTTCGTTGTGGGTGTATTTTTGTGGCTGTGCCGTTCTCTCTACGTTTGCTCGACTCTGATGAACCTAGAAAATTTCGATAATAGCGATTTTGTAGAGGTTGAACTAATAAGGAACAGCATTTCCTCGTACTTCGGGCTGTGGGGTTGAGAGAAAACTCTGCAATGAAAGTAAAGTTCTCTTTTTGCGTGAATTTGCTTCAAAATAACAAAATACTTGATGGTCATACTTAAGTTTACAAAAACATGCAATTATTGAAGAGAAGAAAGTATAATAACGACGAAAACCCGAAAGTTTCCAAACTTTTGACGCGCCAATTCTTCAAGAAATTCTTATTTTTCAACAATGGCACAAGATTTTTGGGAATCCTGTTGCGCATCGTATTCTTCTCTTAATTTTGTATAATTCATGTGGATTCGAGACAATTTCGTTGTTTATTGGCTTCGCTGGATCAAAAATAAAAAAAAGTTTCCAAACTTCTGACCGCTACTGTATTGCGGCAGGCCCCACTCGCTGTGTGTCCTAGACAAAATCCGCAAAGAAGGCAACGGCGTACGTGGGTCAAAACGTCAAACATTTTCCAAATTTCAAAAAGTGTGCGGGAGGTAAGCCTCGAAATATAGAGGAATATAACCATACCTATGTATGGTTCCGAATTTTCCTTTGCAGGTTATGCGCAACCGTTTGTCAGATTTTTGAAAAAATGGGCAAGGACTTTCGTTGCGACCTGATAGCGTCTATGTTCTAGTGATGTAACACTACCTTCATAGCTCTTTTGATATTTATTCCATAATTACCACATAACTCAAAAAGAACGACACTCTCCATATATGCAGATACAATTTTACTTGCTGTGCGACAGTGCCCTTTCTTTCAGTCCTCACCTCTGCGCTATAGTTAGGTCGGTCAAAAAGTATCCGTTATTTTGAACGCCTAATTTTGGAACAACACAACTCCGTCGAAACCCAACCTTTAGAGTTGACTTCAAACCCATTACATTCACCATGTTGCTGCCGATCATACTCATGCAAAAGCCTTGTGGGAACTTGGATTATTGTAGACTAAAAGACGTCGGAAAGTGGTTACGGCATGATGTTGTATAAAGAGCGACTTCTCCTCTAAGAACGGCGCCGAAACTCGGAAAACGGGTAGTTCATAAGAGACATACCTGCACTATATGAAGGATTGCAGTACAGCCTTGAGGTCATTTTGAATGAATTTACAGAGCTCACTTTGCGGTGGGACGTCTAGCGCTACAGTGGTGGAAGACTTATCCTCTTTTTTCTCTAGTCGAAGCGGGCTGTCGTGTCCACAGTTGCTTATTATTCTTTCCTCCGTAGTCGACTGACTCGATTTCAGGACCTAGCAGCTGATCCATCGGGTCTAGAGCTGCGCCATTAAATATTGAGGAAAATCCCTTTCGGGGGTGCTCTGGGCTTTGGCATGCTTGGGCAACTCAATCTAGTCCACCTATTGAGCCAGCCATTCGTTAGTAGCGTCCAGAACCACAATCTTATATCACAGTACTACCGGTCTCAGTTTTCTACCGATTTCTTCCTGCTGCAATGAGAGTCCAAATATGCATCTCCATGCACGTCACGACGATTTAAGCTGCCATGGAGGTCAGTTTGATGAACAGGTTGACGACGTTTTTGCTCCTTCTTCATGGCGTCCAGGGAGTTGAGCAAGGTGCTTTCAGAGCCTCCAAGCTCTTCTTCTCTACTTGTAGTCGAATGGTTCTGGTAAGCTCCTTTCGTTCCTTTTGCAGAACGTATATTTGGGGCATTTCATACACTATAGCACCACTTCGTGCTTTATTTGTCAATCCCAATCCTGGCGAGCTATTCTCGTGCTTTGCGTTCTCCAGGTGCCTTCACATTAAAAGCAATAGTCATTTTCACGAACCGGCCCTGGCGTGTTTCTTCCATGTTCAAAGTAAAGAAGTGCCAGCATCAAAAACAGTTTTCCGTAATCTGAAATAAGGGCTAGAACGACAAGAGTTCTCGGTATTACCTCAAACCTTCGTATGTATATGGGAGAGCTGATTTTCCTCTAGTTTTACTCTATATCTATCTTTCTAGCACCCAAATCGCCTGAGAAGTTCAAGAAATTATCAAAAAATGCGGAAAATACAGGAAATGCAAAACGGTGAATGAATACTTTTTGATCAACCTGATGAACTGGAAGGTGTCCGTTCACCGGCACTTCATCAATGCACGCGAGTGAGCATGGTTCTTGGAAGTAAGCGGAAATTCATATCGATAGCAACATTGGCCTCTTGGAGGAAATGGTACGTGGCTGGCAAAGGTAGGGGAAATAATCGTCCAAAATTCGCCTAGCTTTTCCACGTGTAGATTTAGCGAGGAATTTGGAAATCTTAATAGAATATGAGAACAGCACCGGAATTCGCAGGCTTTCTAATGCATATAATACTTTCTATTTAATGAATGGGACAATATATGCAAGGCTTTCAGCATTAATGGGTAAGTTTTATATTACGCTGGAAATTGTAATTATTTCCTCTTGAGCAGAGGATTCCTTCCCCTTGCAATTTCTGAAAAAGCCCCTTCCGGAAACTTCTTGGTACCTCTTGTACTTACTTCTCCCAACAGGGAATGGGAATTGAAATGCTAAATTGAATGAGATCTGTCGAACTGCCAAGGGACGCGCCGTGTACTAAACATCTAGCCACATCCGTGCGATTTGCGGTTTCCATCCACTCCCGAGTTGGCCACCGCTGCTCGTTCGTTACTGATGCCGGTAATGGCTAGCTCTCCTCCCTCTTGAAGCAACACCCCTTCTGCGACTTTGAATTACTCGCGAATGCGCGGCCGGCTCATCACACGAAGATGTTCATGCTGAACTCCCCCTCGAATTCAATTCATAGCGATATTGCTTCGGGGGAATCCCTAGTTTGTGAATTGATGAAGGTATGAAGAAGTGCAGTGGTTTGGGTCCATTGACGTGTTGAGAATCTAAGGAATGTTCTGTAAAATTCTTCAGAATTCGAATCCTGTGAAAATCTTAAGAAAAAAAGAGAAATCTTATTGAAAACAGAAATCTTATTTTTCCCATGATACTTGCGCTATTCACCGAGGACCCAGGAGTTCATTAATTGCAAGTTCAAGAACACGTATACAGAAAGGATGCTGCCCAATATCAACACGATAACGACATCGCACGTTTTGGGTTTTTGCACCGCGTGGGACAATTGTGATTTTGGGAGCACCGCCGCCTCGCATCAATTCCATGGATTTTAAGCTGTAAATACGCGATTCTTGGATGCGACCAAGTGTTTTCGATAATGTTCGATGTGTTTAACTCATCGGGAGTAGCAATAGTGAAATTCTGACCGAAATGGCATTTTAAGGCCATGAAAAGGCAAATTTGGCTCGCTTTCGCTCTAACGTTTTCAAAATTAATTTCGACGTGTTTGTTTCAGTAGGAACACATATCTTCTCATACAAATACGTTTCTATTCATTGATACTATACTTTTTTTTTATCAACATGTTTACGTTAATGAAAAGAAAAAAGGAATAAGCTAAACAGAGATTTCGGTAAGGTTTGGAAAACCTCTGCCAAACTAAAGAATATTCGACCATTCTGAGAGCATGTGATTATAATATTTGCTAATGTATGGCGTATAGAATGAGCACAAAAGACCTGGGAAGAAGTTGGGCAATTGCGGAAAAAACCAGTACCAACATGTTGACGCGCATGCGCGTCAGAATGTCCAGTGCGGCTCCAAAATTCTGATGCGCATGCGCGTCAGCCTGTCGTCAACGTGTTCATGCTGCCTATTATACCGCTGCAAAAAAGCCGAATGTGTGATTTTCAAAGGTCTCGAGAATTGTTCAAGTGCATATCAGAGAGTGCAGGTGCCTACCTTTCTGCCGTGGTATTCGTAAAAGAAAACAACGAGCGATCACTAATGAAACTTTCCTATTGGGATGTATCTCTAATCAAACTCAGAGATCGAGGAAGTGAGCACCTATCAAAACGAAGTTTACGCCTTCACTACACGGCACTAAAGTTTGAGCGATTCCAAAAATGCCTCCAACTCTGAAGCGGAAAATCAATCGATACCTGGAAGGGACATCAGCGTTTAGTGGAAGTTCCGTTCTATTTGATTCTTCGTACAATTTAACGAGTGAATTGTTCTAACCATCATAGATAATTGGTTGGTGAGAGATCCGCTGAACCGCGAGCACATTCTAAGTGGCTTTCAAATAAGCAGAGCACAAGGGCCACACAAAGTCTTCCTCCACATCCGCCATATTTCATTTCTTTTACTCATACTACGAAATATTTCGTTTTTGTATGATGCAGATGTGCACTCAACGTCTACTACGCACAGCTTCTTACAAGTTTTGATTACAGGCTTTTAAATATCTAGCCATCTTCTCCTGCAATTCAGTTCACTAAATTCCGTTCGATACTTGAAAAATTCCGTTGTTTAGTTGCTGTGACCGAACAACCTCTATGAAAGGTCGGTGAGTGGGCTACGCTTTAGAGTAAGGTTCACGGTTCGGTGAAACATACTTAGAACAAAAAATCGGGTTCAACCATTCATCTTTTTCTTTCAGATAGTATGCGCAGGAAATTGTTGTTCAAGTTTTTTTTGATGTTAGAAACAGCTACGATCGTGAATCCCACCTTGAGGGGCACTAAAAACCGAGGCTTCATATTAATGAGTCAAGAGTAACTTACGTCTGTTAGTGTGCGTTGGTTATACAGCAAACACGCGATTAGCGAAATAATGGTGCATATAAAAATAGCCTAAAAATTTGAAATGATGAACATGCTGGTGAATTTTGCCCCCTCCTACTAAACATGAACATGAACGAAACTTCCATGAACCCAGTCAATCTTCCTAATGACGCTACTTTGCAATCACGTTCTTTCGTAATTGTCGCGGAAGGAGCGCAAGCTTGTTGTGTTTCAAATTTTAAATGAAGGAAGCATTATCGAGCTTTGAAACGAGAGTAGGATGTATGCTAGTGTACTAGCAAGGAAAAGTAAGTAGTTTAAAGTTTTTGCGAAATGAGATTAACAGCAGTGATTAGCTTTTTAACTATGACTGCGAAGTACATTTTCTATGTCTGCAGAACGATGCTGTGGGCAGTGTCGTTGAGGTTCTTTCCAGAGGCGTGCACATTCTTGCACGGTATACAATCAGCACAGGAAACTTCCGAAGAATCAGTGAATGAGTCGCTATCAGAAACATATTGCATGACCAACACTGAGTTGAATGCGCAGCCCACGCGTAGATGTTTATTGACGCCTCAAACCTGGGTAATTAAATAAGGAAAAATAAACCTATAATCATTAATACAAAAATACGAAAGAGATGGTGCTTAGGTTTGAATTGTAAAATTGGCGAAAAGGATTACAAATGAAATGAGGAACAAAATGAAGAGTAAGTTATCGCAAAGGCTAGGAAGAGAGAGGCTCAAAAATTTTAACTCGAGTGGCCTTTGTATTGCAACCAGACTGGCTGAAACATTATTGAATAGCCAACGGTGATCTCTCAGACTATTGATCCTAGCAACCTTTTCCGACCTTGCGACATGCCTCCGTAGCGATTCTCGTACCTCCGTTCTTCTCCTGCAAGTAATTCACGCTAAGGCCTAGTTGGTCGGTGTAATTTGGTGTCGTCCATTGCTCACGTGCTTCTCCTTCTAGCGAATAGGTGGTCTCGTGAAACTCAGCTAGAGGAAGTCAATGGACGGTCACATTGAATAACTACCAGAAAATTGTTTACAGGTGGAACCTGCACAGCCTGCTGTCCAGTTTCACTTGCCTGGAATGACGGTGTCAATTTGCACCACATCGCAAAACGCCTGGGAATCGCTTATGTACATCTGGCTTCAAAACAGTGTGCAAGTGGCTCGTTGTGAGTTTGCAGCACAGAGAGGTGG
This sequence comes from Teladorsagia circumcincta, assembly GCA_002352805.1. Classification (NCBI taxonomy): domain Eukaryota; kingdom Metazoa; phylum Nematoda; class Chromadorea; order Rhabditida; family Trichostrongylidae; genus Teladorsagia; species Teladorsagia circumcincta. The sequence goes on from KZ345021.1 coordinate 250,105, forward strand.
AACAAACAACGCGAATCTTCAGCCACGCTTGAGCCGTGAAAGGAAGCCACAAAGGAAGCCAAAAGTCACCGAAACATAACTGACAATAATTGAGCTTTCACAGCTAACGCTTGCTAGGTGGAATCCTCATTAACGGTCCGCCATAGAAGAGGTATCTTGACGGGCACTTATATCAGAAGCTGAATCATTACACAGGAAGGGAGATTTCAAAACCACCCAAAGCCCAGCTTTGAAATCAAGTTTTCTTGATCTTCTTATTATAGGATGTGAACATTAAATAATTTCAGTACCCAATAATCTGTTTGTTGAGGAATTCCGGGTGGATGAAAAACTCCATATTAGGGCTCTGGATTTATCGAATCTTCCCTTCGAACCTGATATTTGAGTTTTGGGTCAACATTAGTATAACTGCATGATGGACTCACAGTTCCAGAGAGTACTGTCAACGTCCTTGTCACTCTGATCCAGCTGAAGAAAGGAGTGCTGATGTCTTCTTCAGGATGATGTAATTTATGTATGACATCTGAATGAGAATACTTAGCACAAATCTGGAAATCGCTTGGGTAATAATTGTAAACTTCATCCGTGGACATGTGTATGAATGACAAATCTCTCATACGGACACCACCAAGCTTCCTCTGTGACCTATGGCGAGAATTCCAACTTATTATGGCTTTTGAGTCCCACGAATTTATTACTCACGGTTGTGAGTCCGCTTTCCTTTTGTCGTTTTGTCGTTTTCGTGTTTGGCACTTAAAACCACAAAACAGTGAGGAACACGACCAGAGACGGTGATATATTCCATAGTAGCCAGTCCATGGCTGGCTACGAGGTCACGGTGACTCCTACTTCGCCCGTTTTTAGAAAGCTTAGAGAAACGTGCGTAACTCTCGCTAAACTTAGGCAAAGGGCAGGGTCACGACACATGCTCAAGTGGCCTGTCAGCAAGGTGGCGTTGAGTCAGGGTCAACCTTACCGTAATGATTTCTGTTAACTTTTACGACTTCCCTCTTCATGGAAGTTTTATACGGTTTCGTTTAAGGGACAGTCATCCATTGGAAGAAGTCTAACGAGGAGGGTCGGATTCGGCCAACTGAAAGGGGATCGTATTCGTGAAGGTCAACGTCGCAATACATAGGTGAGAGGCAGAAATTTTGAGTGCTTGTCCAGCTATCAACCCATACGAACGCATGACGCTCCTCAGAGCAGAAAAGTCTACTGCAGAGGTGTCCATATTCGACTGCACACGTAATCAAATACGCTTTCGAAGCAGACCAACGTCTTCAAACTGTACTTCAGTAAAAAAAAGAGTAGCCTCTCAAATGAATTGACTGCTAAGGCTTACAAGAAAAATTTTGGGTAAAAATATTTGCCAGTCGGCGACTTCCTGAAAGAGGTTTAGTATATGTTTGAAAGCACAATCCTTTCACTTTGTCATAGTGATCACTTTCTCCCATTGATTTAAGTTTGAAGGAAGCTCTAAGCGTCTGAATGTTGAGAACTCGTGAAAATACTTTAAAAGTGAAATTTTTTGACTCCATCATTTTGAAAAGAGTCCGAGGCTTTGTTGGCAAGCTCTGACCTTCTACTCTGATCCAGGAAACAAAAATTGCAAAAAGTTGAATTTAGGGAATTTTATTTTCACTGAAAAACAAAAAGAATCCCGGTTGTAAAAAACATAAAATTCAACACAAGTCTGAGCACTTTTTAGACGTAAACTTTCAGAATTTCCTTATTACTTCTCACACTTCTATAACTGAAGACAATTACATTCTTCCGAATGAAGAAGTGGGCATCTGTGCGAGTTCTCAATTCTCCGCCCTGTCTCTTCGTCGACGTCTGCCACCACCAGACATCGACGAATGAAGACGTTGCTGGCGCCCGGTTGAGCTAATTGATGATCAACGGGACGACAGGTGTTACAGGTGAAAAGGTGATGAAGTGATTATAAATCATCCTCTTTTGGTTTGTGTCAAATTACTTACGTGGCAAGAAGGGAGACGGTTTGGGCATTTCAATAAGCAACTATCTAGATTTTCTTCGAGACATTCAGTCGCTCAAACTTTCTTCTAACGATTTTGAACAGCTTTTTTGTTTCTGGAATCGCAAAAATCATAACTTCCTTCAGTATGAATGTTCCGGCAAAGAAAAGAAAGAAAGTTTATGGAAATCACATATCTCGAGCTTTCTAACTGATATAAAGCTCGCTTTCAAATTCCTCCTTAGAATTTTGCTTTTGTAATAATAATAATCTGTTTTGCTTTAGGGAGTCAACCTTTTCTTGATATTGTTGATGAGTACATTCTATTCTTCCGAAATGATGTTTCCGCTTACAACAGATGGATCCAACGATTAATTACGATTTCTCGCGATTTCAGTAATGGGTTCAGGCTTTGAGAACAACTCCCAATCCTTGAGCCAAAGCCCTCGTTTCCTTTTCCAACTCGACACTGGCTGTGGCCTGATGACGAGATGTATAATAGCTTATGAAGTTGTTGCCAATGTTATCGAAGCTACGACTGGTGTACTCGAAGTCAGCATCCTACAGCTGAGCCTCATGACGCAATATATCGCAATGGGCGATAAAATTGAATTATTATTCAAAATCAAAGAAAATTTAAAGAATTACCAGACATCGGGAATATTCTCGTCACTGATCTAATGCATCTAGAAGTAGGTTCATATACAGCGCCATCATCTACGCACTCCACTAATTCTCGCTTGCAATTGCTCGTATCTATATCCTGATCTTGGCAGAAGTTGAACTGTATCGTGCACGATATTAGAATTTCTGCAAAGAAAACTATTGTTATCATTGTTACTCGTGTGTTGGGATTTTAGAAGAATAAGAAGTCGATAGCACTCATGAACATTTTTTTCACTACCAATTTGACCCTCCTAACGAAATGCTGTTATTGAATATTGCTGGAAACATTCCATCGAATCCGTGTGTTACGCATTTGCAGCACGGGACCCAAGAAATGAAAGAAATAAAATGAGGTGCAGCGCGATGGTTGCAAAATACTCGTCCGACGCAGCGAACAATCTCAAAACGTCGCTGTCATCAGCGTTTTAAAGAATCTGCAGGAGAACACGGAATTCCTGGAAATACATAAATATTAGTACTCACAAAGGTAAAACATTAAGACTTCTTTCCGGGAAAAAATACAGTTCCTATCGTGTAAAGCAAACAATTTCCCATGTAAGTTCATAATTACAAATGCACATCTGGTGAGGGTTTGGGAAAGGATTAAGGCCAAAATCCTTCGATAGAACCGTTTCCGAATCGATCTTCGGCCGCACCTGTATATGGTTGAAGGCAAAGGTCGGATTCAATATAGGGTATTATGGCAATCGATACTGAATATAGAGATGAGAAGTGGAACGCCAGTGGAGAAAAAACGAAAAGAAACCGTCGGCAGACCAGAAACGAAACCGCTAGCAGTGGTGGCTCGAGAGAGGGACATGTTCAAACGAGATTTTCTAACATGCTATTGATACGACTATCATCCTAGCCAATTTCGCACATTATGTCAGCCACGCACCACCTTTGAGGTGGGTGGGCGTAGCTGATGTCGAAGTTAATAGTACGCAGGGGCACTGGCGGCGCGCCATCTCGGTTAAGGGGCGTTGCATCATTCTTCTGACAATGAGTGCAGCCCAGCCCGTATTGGTGATGGAAATACTTCCCGTGAGTGCCCCATCATTACCCGTGCCTTTGAAAATAGCTGAGGTTGGGAAATGGAATCCTCCAAGGGGACATTGAGCTCTTCTTTTTCGCGAGTGAGGTGAGGAGGTCATCTAGTTTTTGTACAATTGAGCTTCTATTATCTAACACTTTGGCTCGTTATCTACTATTTATGGCCGCAGTTTTGTTTTTACAGTTTATAGATGCTACTTCATAAAGTTACTGTCATGTGCAAAAAGCTTGACTAACAATCAAGGCTGGAGGAATGGCCAGCACCCCTCTGTCCCCTATCATTTCCCCATGATGCTGCCTTTGCTTCAATGGTATATTAATGCCGTATTGCAACTAACAAATTCATGGTACTGCTGTTCAGCCTACATCCGCAGCGTCGCTACGTTGCATAAATAATTTGGTGATAGTGTTGAGGTTGTTAGAGATTACTTTTAATAACGACATAACCCGGTTTTGAAAGCTTTCACAATTGCGGAGAGCATAGGTGATGCATTCACCACAGTCGAAAAAGCTGAACAGCCCAGCGGTTGCAAACCTTGGTAATAGCTGAAGTCGGAGTTCTTGAACAGCCTTGCGGGGGTTGTCTATTCACCCGTGCATGGCACGGTAAGTAAGTTTGGTGAGAGTGGACAACCTATCGAGCGTAGGGTCCCGCCGCTAAAGCACCCAACAATTAGTTGCTTCGAGTAACGCTTTAGCATATTTTAAATAGGCCGCCTTGCTTTGCTGAAGCTCACCGTTTGATACGCGCGGTGGAGTGCGGAGCTAAACTACAGGGTGAGCCAAAATTATGGCAAAATTATGGTAACCAAGACATTATCTTTCTATTTTATAAACCGCTAACTTGGTGTGTCGGTTTGTATGTATGTCTGTATGTATGTCTGTTTGTCCGTCCGCAAAATGAAAATGAAGTGATAGGGAAGCTCATGGAATTACCAAGCCGCCAACAAATCTGGGTAACTCCCAGAATTGGCGCGGTCGGTGTTTTGCAATAGCGTGATTGTGATATCACCTCAACGGCTACATAAACACCCACTTGAGGAAACTCTCAGTCATTCCACTTGGTGCTGCGGTAGCAGCTCGAGGGTAGTGAAGGGGAGGAGCAGGAGGAGGAGGAGGTTGTAGAGGAGAGAAGGAAAACCAATCCCTAAAGGTGCAATGCAGCAATGAGATGTGGTTCTAATGTCATTTGATGACAGCGGTGATGCTCTCTACTATATAAAACATATTCTGTGCATACGCATCCCCTCTACGAGATTTCGGGGTCACAGGTGGAAAGGACTTCTGCGGAAGGCGTATCGCAGGGAAGCAAGGTTCCGGCAGTTGGCGGGGGACCAAAATGGTATCACTAAAAAAGAGTGCAAGCCTAATGAAACAAATCGACATCAAAAAAGTGTAGTAGTGGAGACTATTAGTGCGAAGCGAAGCTAGGTTGGGTTTGAATTCTGTTCACTGTCGTATTAATACAGGCCAGATGAAGAGAAAGGCGCGCATCGTGGCACGCAGGTGTGACGCGTCAGAATGACAAGTTTTTTGTTGTGCTTTCTTTGGGGAACCAAGCCTTTCTGGGGTATTAGTTTGCTCTTGCATCCAGCTTTTCCTTGCAGAGAATCCAGCTGAATTAGGTAGGGTATTCTTAAGTAACAGTTGTTTGAAAATCATCTACATGGAAAATCTCTCGGATTTTTGCCATTTGTATAGGTGCCTTGTTCTATCAAGATGTCCAAAGTGATCTACTCTAGTGGCGTCTTGCTCATGACAGTCACTAGATCTCAGGACTGACCTCAATTTTTTTTCAAAATGGCGATCCGAAAGTCGCGAGGAGGAAGACGAGTTTCTGTATCTGATATTTGTCCTAGTGATAACTGTTACCTTCGAATCTCCCACTTCTCTATCTTGAGTTGTTCCTTATGTATTGAAGTTTTCAACCATTACCCGTAAGAGCTTCTTTCTTACCTTAAACTGATACTAGATGCAACGTGTCAGAGCCCCTTGTCGGTTCAATTTGAGGTTTGGCATACCGTGGTGTGGTTGTTTCACTAATTAGCCCTGTGGTATTCGCTCTCAATAGGAGGAGGACATTGTGCTCTACCACATTATGCCAGGAAGGAAAGGGGAAAGAGAGTAGTTAATAAAAGAAGTGAGTTCAACCGCGCGCACTCGCAGTTACCATAATTTTGGTGTTATAGACATCCTTAATAAATCGAAGGTCATGATGATTTGTTGATTTGATAATTTTTAATTTTTGAGTATTTGATATTGATTAAGCGGTATTTGCTATTATTTGATATTAATATTTTATGTAATGATGTTGAAATAGAAATACCCAGTAATCATAATATTAGGTTGGAAGGAAAGTTCTGAAACACTCAATTCGCCTCTTTCTGGATTTCTCCCGAATGCTCTGGAATCTTCCATGGGTGGTATATAGAAGGGGCGGACTGTGCTGCGTACGATGCTCAAGTCAACATTCCCAATAGTAGCGTTTCCATCGCCCGAAATTGACTTCTCCCGCGAGACCATGTGAGCGCATCGCCTCAAGAGATCTGCCCACGAGAGGCGCTTGGATTCAGTCCCGGTATAGGCTAGGACACGTTTTCTTACATGGCGGTCACACCTTGGCTCGAACGCTCCGCAGCGAAGACTTTGAGCTTTGTGACGCTACACGCGACTACTGTCCAATTGACCTTGTCACAACTGTAATCAAAGGTAATTCTAGGCAATAGTCACGCAATCTGACAGAGTGTCTTGAGCGCTACCAGAAGCCCGTCCTCTGGACTCCTCAAGAGTGTGATAGGTTCCGGAAATGCGGTCAGTGGGTACCGCTCCATTTCAGCAGGTGGACATCTGCACAGTTACTCCCTGTAGCGCAGCTACGACGATAGCCTGCCGCATGTGGCCACTGGCAAAAACAAGTGGACGTTCTGCGCTAACCATATGTGGAAGCAGCAGCAGCTTGGATATGGGAAACTGGAGTTTCAATGCCTCGACCTGACATTTATGGAGGAATGGTGATGCTGTCAAAATTTTAAAATTTTGACGGCATTATCCATGGGTGACGTTCTGCCTGTAGGATCGACGATGACAAGGTTTACCCAATCCCAGCCGCTCGATACGATTGCAGAAAATTCTTACGGGACAGCGACAAGTCAATCTGCCTCACGACAACGCGAGTTGGTGCGGGTCTTTGGTCTCAAGCCAGAAGATTCTCAAGCTAAGGTGGACCGCGGCTTCCCATCTGCCATACTCGCCAAACCTATCCACACATATCTTCCACCTTTCTTGCTCGCTCGCTCATCACCTGAAGAACAAGAAGCTTGCCGACGAAAAGGACCACAAATTCGTCTTCCAAATGTTTTCCAGCAAAAATTCCCCTAATTTCTCCAGTTGTGGCATCAAGCAATTGCTTGAAGGTTGACGTATGGTTGATGACTCTGATGGTTGATAAGTGAAGGGGCTTGGAATAGCAAAAGAATAAAAAAGTAGATTTCATTTTGGCTGTGGAATGTTTCAGAACTTTCCTTCCGACCTAATAGTATGTCTTCTAACATCCACAATACATTCTTAGGAAATCCTGGGAGAGTAGCGGTCCTGGCGATGACAACGCGAATGAAGCGAAGTTGGAATAATTCGAATGAAACGCTTTCTCTATGTAGAATCTAGATTTGAGTGGCCTCTACATTCTTGCGCCTACCGTTATTATCAGCCCTTATCATTTGTTATCACCTTCTTACCGAGCATGTCCCCATCCCACCCTCCATCACTAGTCGGAACCAATTTCACTGCTGCTGGGACACCCGCTGGGAATTTTGTGAATTGCGTTTCAACGCCCCTTATAAATCTTATGAGCTGTTATCACCTTTGGTCCCCCGTCAAATATGTTCCTGTCCCTTCCCCTATATCATATTTTATAGGCAGCGCCTGAATGCTGCTGGACTGGCGCTCTGAATTTCATGCCTCTCGCGTTTTAAAGCCTCTTATTGAATCTTATTAGCTGTTATAACCTTCGTTCCCCCGCCAAATACATACGTTCTTGTTCCGCGCCCTATATCATGTCCTGAAATCTACTTCAGGTGAGCGATGGGACGTGCGCTATGAATTTCGTGACACACGCGCGGACAGACAGACAGACCTGGCGCTTAATATATAGTAGGGATGTTTTTCTAGTTCATTCCCCACCTAGTTCGATCAGATATTCAGCGATGGAGATTTGATTAAACTTACTCTTTATCGTGGGACAATTGTCGTAGATTTCATCGAACTTTACTATCCCTTTTGGAAACGTCTTCTTAGCCCGGGCGCGTTCTGAATTAAGTATCTAATCTTTCTTCGAAAGGAAACTCTGCATAAGGAAGAAATTGACTGAGTGACTATTTAGTTTTAAGAGAGCATAATGTTTAGAAACTGAGTCAGTAGGGCATCATGAGTCAGGTATTAATATTGAGTTGAGGTATGTCCTAGATGCAAGATAATGAAGTTAAATGAGGCTATTTCATGTCGCCTACGCTGAAGGGTTGTATTCTAGATACATTCGAGTGTTGCGTGCGAAATATTCAGCAACGGTGAAGAAGGAAGCGCCTTTTTGTGTG
>KZ345021.1:269410-280157 GCA_002352805.1 Teladorsagia circumcincta
TGTATTTCCCTAGCCGCATTGATGTTCTATTGTTGCTTTGAAATGAGCTGTAACCGTGTTCCTCTACAGATTTGAAGCGCACACTTTTTTGTAGTTCTACAATCCCTGTTCATTCGCAGGCCACGGACACTCTTCTTTATTTTTCAGGACCATACCGGTGAACATGTCTGCCGTCACAGTGACGCTTGCTGCTAGCGCAAGAAAACACGTCGGTGAGTGTAATGTCTGCCAGATTTGAGGTAACAAAACGAAAAAAGCGCAAAATACCTCGAAAAATTAAACCCAGCTTCTTTGTGAAATGTGCTCAATTAGCATGTGTCACATATTTTCAGATGTTTTCTTCCCTCACAGCAGCTAGGGCAATCGTGGCAGAAAGCCATAGCCATAACAAATCCCTTTGACTTGTTTATTCGACGTCAAATTATAATATTATTTGCATCTATGTCGTAGAGGTCGGTTCGAGAGCGGTTGCCTTCCCCAATCCTCGAACACGACGCATCCAGGTGAGCCCTCGTGTTCCTTTACGGTTTTTTCCACCCCGAAAACTTTGCATTCTATTTCGCAAACGTTGCAATCAAATTCGTGAACGTTTAAGCTATTTTCGTAAATGATCCAGTCCATTCCCTAAACGTAGCAAGCAATTTCGTCAAAGCTGCAACTATTTTCGTTAAAGTTGCATTCAATTTCGCATTTATTCCATCCCGTTTCATAAACGTTGCAACCAATTTCGTAATTTTAAACCCAAATCGTCACTTTTGCAAGCAATTTCGTGAACATTGCAATCAGTTTCGGCAAAAGAAAAATTTGCTGAAACTTATCTTACAGGAGTGATCGCGGGTCCTATCCACGGAGAAGACATCCATTTTTGGCGTTGGCGCCTGGCGATTTTGGCGCTAGGATACGCCACGACTCATCCCCGCAAATTCGCTGCAAAATCGTGTGCGGGAAATATTTCAAGCCCCAATTACGTATGACCTTCGTTTGTGGCATAAGCGTATTCAACGCATATTTCCCTACCTTGCAGGTGGGCACGTCAACATGCTGTGAACAGAGAATGAGCCTCGTTACCTTAAACCTATGGAAGCCCCCAATACAGCAGCGTTAGGCTGGACAGCTCAGGAGAGGCTGCTAGAATCTCAGGGCCTGAATAGGTTGCCTGAATGAAGAAGCACTAAGGTGGTGATCTGTACTATTCAATGCACGAACGTTAGCATCCAAAGCTTGCATTCAAGACCTGCAAGTCAGGAAGACCGTTTCCGATATTGGAGAAGACTGGTCCTTGCACAGTAGAGGACAGCACCGACGATGTTGGTGCCCTCCTGAACGCGCACTTGGGTGAAAACATTGATTTGTACGAAAGCTCGGCGACCTGACTCGGACGTTCGCGATCGAGAATATTTGTTTCAATTCTTGCTCCAACAATTTTCGTCACTACGCACCAACATGCAGGGCAAAGAAGAACACGAAGAATTTTCCGTGAAATTGCAGAAGTTCTGCAGAGAAGACCGTACCTCCTTCAAAGCCATCTTGGTCGACTTCAACGCCAAAGTTGGAACAGGAAGGATGGCTGAAGAGCTGCACATCTGCACTCACGGAATGGATTGCAATGCGCAGAGCGAAAGACAGTCTGAGTTCATCATATCGACCAACACCATCCATGGTCACTAATTCTAGAAACTCTGTCACCTCCCTGGACGAAGTCATCTGATGGACAGTACCATAACGAGATGGACCACACTATCTCCGAATAAAGGTTTCGCCTTAACGATTTTGCTGTTGTTCCAAGGTTCTGTACGTGACCAGACCATCGTCTCCTTCGCGCAAAATTCCACTTTCAGATGTGTGCTGAGAGAACCGTTAAGCCAAGAAGCGAAGCACCAGGACAAGAACTATCAAGCAGATACGCCAACATGGAGCCGCACGAGCTACAGGCAATCAACTTCTAACGTTCAGCTGGCGAAGCTATGCAGAGAGGCGTTAAAGGAAGATCTTAAGCAGCGGAGAGCAGAAGTACTAGCCAAGGCAGCAGAGGTTGGAAGGAGCATCCGCAGTGCCCGCCGGAGCTTTAGCAAGACCGGCATAACCTGCCGACTTCGGATAGAACAATTAGGCCGCTTCAACACTTTACCTACTTTGTCTTTTTTGTATTTCCTATTACTTATTACTTTACTACTACTATTTTTTGTATTTACTTTGTCTTTGCGAACAGTGCGGAGAAAGGGAAGAGCGTCATTACGCGAACAGGTGCCACGCGTACTTCGTGCGATTCTTTCAGGTCTTCCACGGGCTGTCTTGCTTTCACTCGTCTTTTACTTGCAAGAAATTTCCGTTTCTGTGTGAATCATTGTTTTAGGATTCTTTATTCTATTATGCATTTATTTTTCTAATATACCAAGTGTTTCAGAAAGTTCTGTCGCTCCACATTTGCACATTTCATATTTCTTGAAACTCAAAAGAACTGCTACCGCTGAGGACATCATTTTGAAGAGTTCCTCCTGCTCTATCAGAGCTTAGCTCAACTGTGTTCTGACACTTTTGCTCATAACTTACACAATGGTCTGAATGCGGCATACTCAATGAGGGAAATGACATGCTTCTCTTGTTCTAGCTCTAAATAGACCTGAAAGTAGCGGAGAAAGGTCAAGTTATTATTGATGCACTTGGATTAGACTCGCGCGGAATGCGTCGTGAAGTAGTGGTTCAAAAAGTTGTTGTGGTGAAAGCTAGAGCTTCGGGTATGATGAGAGTGGTGGTCGGATATCGAACGTTGCAACCCATCAGCCAAAACTCGTGACTAAAGCACTTGTGCGCAGAATCACTGAGGAGGTTCTACCAAGCCTCGACGTGTGCGGTTTGTGGAGCCGAATTACGCGGGAGTAGCTTTAAAGTTCAAATATTTGATAGGGGCGTGCCCGGGAAATCAACAATGGGTCGTCTATCGAATTCTACGAAAAGCGACTCGCTTTTTTACCGATTTGCAACTTACAATAAAGAATGGCTTTTTTGCTACAGCCAATGAAGCTTTGCTGAGTTGATCGCCAACGAACAAGCTCTACAAAATTTGCAAAACTATAATTAGGCTGGAGGAATGTTATGACGACTCTCCTAAGGTAAGTGGCTGGCCATATTCTTCCGAATCGGGTGAAATTGTTACAATGAGGAAGATTTCATAAAAAGAAAGAAGAAGAAAAGAAAACAGAAAAGAAAAGAAGATATCAGAAAAGCCTTCATATCACGTCGAAATTCATCTGAAACTCAGAGACATCGGTTCACCACCACTCATTATAAAGGGAGGGACACACGCGTAGGAGGTGTCTTGGATGCGCCCCGCATCACCAACCCTGCACCAGTTGGACCAGCTGGGTTACGGAGTGATGCTGCGGCATTCTGGGAAGACGTGTCAATTAACACATTGACGACAGCGTGACGTCGTAACACGTCCCTCTTTGCACACCCCTTGGGACATTGTGACGCAGTAACGCGTCCCATCCAAGTCATGCCTCTTTCTTACGCTTGCGTGACTTATTTCTAAGATCTTTGTACACATTTTATAGGCTATACCTTAGCATACTTAAAAACCACACGGCTCACAGAAAGGCGAAATATTTCTTAGTTTGACAGAGGTTTTCCAAACCTTGAGGATATTTCTGTTCGGTTCATTCCTCGTTTTCTTTGTAATATCGTGAACGTGATAATAGAAGCCAACTAAAACCTATTCGTATGGGAAGATATGTGTTTTTACTGAAACAACCACGTCCAAATTAATTTCCGAGCCAGTTGAGTTGAGTTTGAGCATTAAAGCGGTTTTCGGTTCCTCGAAAGGTTTAGTCTGAACCTAGATATATGCATTTGAAATTCGAATTCGAAAAACGACAGAACTTTTTGAAACACCAGTACACTTGTTTATATTTGTTTATTCCTGAACACTTAGCGTCATGCAGAGTGTTCGGAAGTAGTAAGTGCTCAAGTGAGTCTAGTAGTGAACAAAAACCAAAAATCCACCAGAAAACAGGGATTTTCTCGCTGGAAAAGGCGAACGAAAGCAACAAGCAAAGCAAAACATTAAAAACATATACAAAATCACTGAAACTGAGACATCGATCGGCAGGTACCGACGTAGCGCCTAGTACGTGCCATACACCTGTGCGCGTAATGACGCTCTTCGCTTTCTCCGCACTGTCCGCAAAGACGTAAAGTATCGAAGCAGCCTAATTGCTCTATCCGAAGTCGACTGGTCGTGTTTGTCTTGCCAAAGCTCCGGCGGGCACTGCGGACGCTCCTCTCAGCCTCTGCTGTCCTAGCTGATACTTCTGCTCTCCGCTACTTAAGATCTTCCTTTATAGCCTCTCTGCATAGCTTCGTAAGCTGGACGTTAAAACGTGATTGCCTGTGGCTCTACGTTGGCGTACCTGCTTGAGAGTTCCTTGAGACAGACCACTTTCAAATTCGCTGCCTTCCTGCCACTTTCGTGAAAGTGTTCAATTAGCAATGTATGTTTACGATGAAGAAATTCTCCATCAGTTGGAAGAAGTGAAAAAATCCCAGACGATGACTGTCCTGGTGCTTCGCTTCTTGGCTTAGCGCTTCTCTCAGCACGCATTTAAAAGTGGAATTTTGCGTGAAGGAGACGATGGTCTGGTCACGTACAGAACCTTGGAACAACAGCGAAATCGTTATGGCGAAACCTTCAATTGAAGATAGTGTGGTCCATCTCGTCATGGTACTGTCCATCAGATGACTTCGTTCAGGGAGGTGACAGAGTTTCCAGAATTGTGAGTGACCATGGATGGTGTTGGTCGATATGATGAACTCAGACTGTCTTTCGCTCTGCGCATTGCAATCCATTCCGTGAGTGCAGATGTGCAGCTCTTCAGCCGTCCTTGCTTTTCCAACTTTGGCGATGAAGTCGACCAAAATGACTTTGAAAGGGGTATGATCTTCTCTGCAGAACTTCTGAAATTTCACGAAAAATGCTTCGTGTTCTTCTTCACCATGGCGATGTTGGTGCGTAGTGACGAAAATTGTTGGAGCAAGTATTGAAACACATCTTCTCGATCGCAAACGTCCGAGTCAGTTTGTCAGGCTTTCGTACAAATAAATGTTTTCAGCCAAGTGCGCGTTTGGGAGGGCACCAACATCGTCGGTGCTGTATTCTACTGTGCAAGGACCAGTCTTCTCCAATATCGAAAACGGCGTGAAGCGGGCTGTGCCTTCTCGTCTTGTTCAGTCCATTGACGTCGTTCTTGATCTTCCTGACTTGCCGGTCTTGAATGCAAGCTTTGGATGGTATCGTTCGTGCGTTGAATAGTACAGATCACCATTTTAGAGCTACTTCATCCATGCAACCTATTCAGGCCCTGAGATTCTAGCAGCCTCTCTCAAGCTGTCCAGCCTAACGCTGCTGTATTGGGGGCTCCATCAGGTTCAGGGTAATGGGGCTCATTCGTCGCTTACACCATGTTGACGTTCCCACCTGCAAGATAGGTGAATATGCGTTGAATAAGCTTATGCCATTGTTGTGGAGGAACGTAGACAGACTGCTATTTGGGCAGGCAACAATGCAGTGAATCAACCTCACTTGAGGAAGCTTTTATACAGGCTTCGACAGCCGCCCTGGTAAACAAAAATATTAGGAAGTGATATTGAACATCTAAGCTGTATAACATCTACCCTTTTCCCTGAGAAACGTAAGATTTCTTCGAAGGATCCATGCTGAGGTGAGCTGGTTTGCGACGAATCCTTGTTGAGCGTCGAAGTTGTGTAATCGGTTGAGGTGTGGGAGTAGGTGTAGGAGTCAACGTCTCCTCTGTATCCAGCAGCGTTTGGTCCGTAACAGTAGCAGGCTCGGTATGGTCAGGTGTGAGATCGGATACGTTCTTCAGTTGGTCAGCCATTCTCTTTGTTTCAATTGATTCACATGTGGAATCCACAGCAGATTTCCACACCGCACTTATTACCACTCCAAGTGACAATTCCAAGAGTCCAAGTGCTTCTGGCTCCGCGGTAGCCCTTTGCTAGACAGCATCGTCAACTTTGAAGTAACGTCGGCGTGCTCCATTGTGTCGATTGAATTAATACTCCATTTTGCCATCGCGTGGTCCCATCTCGTCGAGTGTCTGTGGCATCATCAAGTCCAGATCGGTGCGAAGTTTTCGTCCCAGAAAGTTTTCTGCTGGTGACAAATGGTCGAGTCTGGATGGGCAAAGAGTCGCGCGATAAGCCACCAGGAAGTCTTGTAGAGCTTCGGTTGATGGTCCTTCCTTTACTTAGACCCCTTTCGAAAGCGTCCACAAAGCGTTCTGCTTGTCCGTTGCTTTGTCGGGGAAGGGAGGGAAGCGGATATGTCTCACCCCACGTTGGCGGCAGAATTTAATAAACGTTGTGGAAGTAGATTGAGTGCCGTTATCCGTAACCAGTGTTTGTGGATTTCCAGAGTGCGCAAAAATCCTTTTCATCGCCTTGATGGTGGCGATGAAAAGGATTTTTGCGTGGTGGCGGATGTTGATTGAGAACATTTGCAAAATTTCTGGCCATTTCGAATATGCGTCTACGACGACAAGATAGTAGGTTCCATCTAGTAGTCCAGCGAATCGGCATGTACCCTGGTCCATGGCGAGGTCGCTTTCGGCCAGGAACTGAGTTCTGCTTTCACAAGATTCTTGGCACCTTCTGCGCAGGTGATGCACTTCTTGACAAGTCGTTCGATATCTGAGTCGAATGCAGGCCAGTAAACGTAACTGTGTGCCAACATTTTCAGTCTCTTTTGTCCAGGATGGGCTTTGTGTAAGAAATGTAGAACTCGACGTTGAAGCAATTTAGGAATAACAATACGGCTTTATGTCAGCAAACAATAGTTGACCAGTTGCCACCGCACGCTATTGCGCGCATGATACGGAAGGCGTAACCGAAACTTATCAGATGGTTGAGCTTGAGGTTCACCGCTGAGCAATAAGTTTCCTCGTGAAATGCGTTAGCTGACCATTCCATAGGTAGCGTCCATTGGCCGTATGCTATGCTTTCGGGGAAGAGGACGCCCCCCCCCCAGTCGTGTGTTATTCCTCCCCGCCCGAAGCTTATTCGGGGAGAGGCCGCGCCCACCAAAATCCAGGGACTCGTCCCCTGATCACTATCGTTGGGGGAACCATCTCCGAAGACTAGAGTTGTCGTTGCGGCGCGCACTGTTCTTGCTGGAGCACTTTATTCTCTCACAAGGAACACATTTTATATTAGGACTTGCGCTTCTTCAAAGTGTGGAGGGGGTTATGCTGCAAAACACTGGTGGACGCTCATTCAGTAAGGAGGCATCAAGTGGCTGCCCTTACCTTCTAGCCGCTAGACTGGTCACACTATCCCTGGCGCACGGGTTTCACTAAGCTTGGGACCCGTAAGCCAGGGGAGTGTAGGCAGTCTAGCGGCTGGGAGGTGAGGGCAGCCACTTGACCTTGCATCACAATTCCCCCCCCCCCCTCCCCTTACCGGAAGGGCGCCCACTGGTGATATCGTTAGTGACTTTGCAAGGTGGCTATGACTGCCGCTGCTAGTACTAGTTCAGCGCTATGAATAAAGGGAAAATTCTCTGCGACCAGAAACCATGTTTCATGACCCGAACCATGTACAGAAAATAGTGCATGCATCTTTCGCATTATACAACTTAATGCGCACCTGTTCACTTCGCACAGTGTTTACAAATAAAAAAGTTTTTCGTAGATTTAGTATGTAGAGTAGTGTGCTGTTCAAACAACTGTCAAGAAGTACACGACAGGATATTGCCTATTCAAGTCGCATCGTACATCACTGAGTATTACATTTATATAGCTTCATTTACCTAATTCGTCCCAGTTCTCATGGACGTATTGCAACGGTTCGCCTATATTAGCGTGCGGAGAAGTAACAGGTCCGTAAAGTTGGTGTGAATCAGATCGGAGAACAGGAGGCTCTTCGTATTAACGAAAGATAGAGTAAAGCATTGAAAAGAACTAGAGAAAGAAAACAACTTTCAAATAGGACATGTTTAATCAAATTGGGAGTAGAACATAGGTAAATGAATTAAATGGCTCTCCATGTCCTTAGCATATTGTTATTGCTCAGCCCTTATCAGCTGTTATCACTTTTTGCCCCCCACCAAACATGTTCCCGTTCCACCCTCCACATCACTTGTCAGAACCAATGCCTCAACGCTGCTGGGACACCCGCTGTGAAGTTCGTGAAAGTTGCGTTTTGGCGTCTCTTATCAGCTCTTATCAGCTGCTATCATTTTTGTCCCCCACCAAACATGTTCCCGTTCCACCCTCCACATCACTTGTCAGAACCAACGCCTCAACTCTGCTGGGACACCCGCTGTGATTTTCGTGAAAGTTGCGTTTTACTGCCTCTTATCAGCTCTTATCAGCTGTTATCACTTTTTGTTCCCCAACAAACATGTTCCCGTTTCACCCCCTATATCAATCATATCCTGAAATCAGCTCCTGGCGACCACTGGTACCCGAGCTATGAATTTCCGGTCAAACGCACACACAGACAGACACACCAATAGACACACTTAGCCAATTATATATAGTAGGAAAGGCTTTCTCGTCGGTTGTAATAGTGAAAAAGCAGAGAATTGCGGTCTGGAAGAAACCGGAGGGCAATTGCGATCCCCGTGTCTATGGCTGGATTACTCGATCTTCTAGCTCTGAAGTACACTTCGTTGCAAGACTATACGACATACCCCGAATTTTAGGTTCCTGAAGTTTGGGGGAGCTGAGCGCAAAAATGGCTAATGCCATTCGATTCAGCGTGCAAAGAAACCTGCAAAGGGGAATCGTCAAGTCACATCATGGACTTCAGGAAAATTAAGGTCCAAGAAATGAAAAAATGGCAGCTGCAAAACTATACGACATAGCAGAAATTTTGACTTCTTTAATATAGCAAAGTTTCTCTACAACTTTCTACAAACATAATAGTACGGATCTGTAGATGAGTCGTCTACGCATTCACCGTGAGACGCTCCCACCTTGAGGTGGCTGATCTGACACGTTCTCTACCAATTTTTACAGGCCTTACTACTTTTTACTATTATGTTTGTAGAAAGTTGTAGAGAAATTTTGCTATATTGAAAAAGTTGTCAAAATTTTTGCTATGTGGTATAATTTTGCAACAGCCATTTTTTTCGTTATTTGGCTTAAATTTCCAGGAGTCGATAACGTGGATGGACGACTCCACTTGGCAGGTTTCTTCACACGCTGAATCGAATGTCATTAACCATTTTTGCGCTCAGCTCCTCGCAACTTCAGGAACCTAAAATTCGAGGTATGTCGTATAGTTTTGCAACGCAGTCTACTTCAGAGCCAGAAGATTGAGTAATCCAGCCATAGACACGTGAATCACGCCGAAATCTTGGACAATTGTAATTACCCTCCGGTTTCTTCTAAAGCGATCCAGACTGCAACGTCAGATGATCTCATTCTGATCCCAACGCAGTGTATGTGACGATATCAGACTGAGTAATGCATCCGCTTGTCCAAAATCTTTCGTGTTGACGTATTGGATACTGAAGTTGTAATTCAGTAGCATCGTGGCCCATCGTTGAAGACGGTTTGCACTATGAACAGGAATTTCCTTCTTGTTGCCAAAAATGGATACGAGTGGTTTATGATCAGTCTTCAACGTAAAGTGACGACCGTGGATGAAGCGGTGGAATTTCTAAACCGCAAATATGAGAGCAAAAGCTTCCTTCTTGATTTGGCTGTATTCATTACTGTCTTCTGAGCTGGTTTTAAGGTCCGGCTCGCATGATAAATGACCTTTTCTGATCCATCTGGGAACTGATGCGACAGTGCGGCTCCAATTCCATAGTTTGATGCATCTGCAGCTACGACGATTGGCAGGCTAGGGTCATAGTATGTCAGCAATAGGTCCGATTTGGGTATCGCTTCGATACGATCAAACGACGATTGGCATGCCGGAGTCCACAGAAAAGTAGCGTCTTTCTTGGTAAGAGCATCCAACGGAACGCGTGAATTGTGTAGGTTCTTCACGGAATTCCCATAGGAGTTGACTAGACGGAGGAAGGCACAAAGTTGGCCGACATCCTTTGGAGGTGGCATATTACGTGTGGCTCCTATTGTTGCAGGATCAGGTTGACGTCCTTCGGCATTGATGATGAAGCCTAGGTAGCGAATTTCAATTTGTAGAAATAACACTTCTCCAGACGAACAGAAACAAGGTCAACCGTCACGTTGGACAAATTTCAAAAATTTTACAACCCCCCCCCCCCCCCTTTTGAAGGGCCTCGGTACCAAAGTCATTCGTCCGTTGGACAAAGTTCAACGAGGGGGGACGTATTTGGCCTACGTCGCAATACATAGGTAAAACATCGAGTGTTTCTTCAACAATTAACCACAAACGAGTGCATGGCGCCCTTCAAAGCAAACGAGTTTACCACGAAAGTGTCCATAATTGACTGTATACGCACACTAATATGTTCTCGGATTTTTGCAGATCCGATATTTTCAAACTGGACCTAAGTTAGTGAAATAACGACCACTACGGTAGGTTGACTACTAAGAAATTATAAGAAAACTTTGAAAAATAATTCAACTGTCTGCGATTTCATAAAAAACGTTTGATATCCGTCATGATGCACAAAGCTTGTGCGATGTCATGCTATTTTTATTCCCAATAAAATTGAGTTTGAAGGAAGCTGTAATTGAATGGTTACACACTTTGAGACTCCAAAATTTTTATTACCAAAAGAAAACACAAA
>KZ345021.1:294702-306305 GCA_002352805.1 Teladorsagia circumcincta
CATGCGCACCACACCCCAATAATTTATTTTTTCGCCCATACGCCATTTATTTTCCAATTTTTTGCATTTATTCTACAGGTCCCACCATATTACGACTAACCATGGCGAACTTCACCAAAAAGTTGGATCTACTTTACTTTAGGCGAGGGTTTTTCAAGTCCTACGAATTACTCAATTGTGATCAATCATAGTTTCCTTTATTATCTCGTGAGCTTGGTCTTAAAAATGAGTAGTAGAGGTAAGTACAGACCTATACTTATAAGAATATATATGTCTCTAGTGGGATAACCATATCAAAAATGATTTTGAGTTTCAGTAAAGCGAAAGCGACTAAAATTTGCCTTTTCATTACCACAATACGTCATTTCGCTCTATTTTTTACACGTTTACCTTCTCCTAGATTTGCCGCATCGAATATCATCGAAAACATTTCCTCCCATTGAAGTATTGCGCATTTATAGCTCAAAATACATGAATTTGGTGTGAGGCGGCGGCACTTGCAAAATCGCTCTGGTCCCACGCGGCGCAAAAACCCGAAACACGCGTTGTCGTCAACGTGTTAATCCATCGTGCAGCTCTCGGCGATAGTGAGATGTGGTGCTCACGTGTTCCTAGGAGGATGGATGGGATTCAGATGGTAGGTCATAAAAGTAATAAGAACCTATAACGCTGGTGGTCAATCGGAGTTCCACAAATTTTGCTGCGCTTCGCCTAGTGGCAGCGGGACGCCAGCCCTTATATTTGGTGTACGAGATAGAATGGGGACGCAGATGGTGAGTGATCAATTGTGGTAACGACTACGAGACCGACAAGTGGCGTTTTATTGCAGATGTATTCAGCTTCGCTACGCTTTTATTCCCATATATCTTGGACCGAGTCTGAATGTTTTATAGATAGCTTCGATCACTGCATAAGTTCAACGCTAACTCGGCCCTCATTAGTGCACGCCCCTCCAACCGAAAGTGTCAACCTCCCTTTCAAGGCTGGTCTCGAAACAGTTTTTTCCATTCTCCAGGCCTTCTAGAAACCGTGTTACGATGTTTCGGAGATAACTCCACCACATTGTTGCATGCCCCGCCCACCAACTGCGATCGACTTTGTTTCCTTCACCAACCTCTTTTCACTTTTTTCCGGTCTCCGGAACTTTTTGGAACTGTTCGCTTAAGCTCGTTGGCAAACTGTGCCCACTTTTGTGTAACCCACGCTCACCAATTACGTGTGCCCTCTTCTCCCTCTTTTTTTTTCCATCAACCTTTCTCTCGCTCTTCAAGACTTCTCGTGACGAAATTATAAGGACTTGTGGGAACGCTATGCACTTATGGTTAGCACCCTCTGCCCATGGTGTAGTGGCCTTCCTCCATGTCATATATGCTGGGACCACTTCGACATTGCTTCTCTACACCAACTTTTTTCGGTTCCGTAGGATTCCTCCCAACCGATTTATCCATTTTATTACGAACTGCTATTTTAGAGAACGCCTTAACCACCGCCGGCGCGGCTACCTACGGTTTGCTTACCGATGCACCCCTTTGCTAACTTTCCTCCCCAGCCTCAAGGCTCACTGAACCTGAAATGCTAGTCATCAGTACCTCCTGTTTAGATGCGCGCCATGTCCATTGTGGGCGGAGTTCCGCTCAGCTAATTTATGCTTTATACTTCTGAAGACCTTCGCCACCCATCCTACTCTTGACCCTGTCTATCCAGGCGAATCCCCAGGAGCTAGTGGATTTTGTGACAGACAGATACAGTGACACAAACACATCCAATTTACTACACTGGTGTGCAAAACTTAGGGACCAGATAGATTAGGTGGCATAACTTTTCAACAACTCAGTGGAACTGCATGAAACTTCGCGAGCATGATGCTGAAGGTCTTTTAGTTATGCACTATGTACTGGACCTTATACATCGCGCGGAACGCCTGAATCTGGAGCCAAAAGGGACCGGCCGCGGGGCGCGAGAGCCGGAACAGGAGAAGAAGGAGTGTATTGACCAGGGCGGAGGCTTCGCGGAATATAGAGGTGTTCTTGATAACAGCAAGTCCCGGAGACAACAACAGCATGACTTCGCGCAAGGAAAAATCACTGGGAAACTGGAAGAGGGAAGATGTGCATAGGAGGTTGGTGTTGATCACAGCATTGTTTAATGCGCATGGGGAGCAATATGGACCACAGCCACTGCTGCTCATACTTGAATTTTTTTCTCCAAACGCTTTTCGTAAGCCCGTAATAGTCAATCTACCCTACTGGTCACTTTTTTTCCAAAGTTGGGTCTAGTTTAAGACATTAGTTATCCTCGAGAGCATATTTGTGTACGTATACAGTGAAATATGGACTGTAGGCTCTTCTGCTCTGAGTGCGTGCACTCGTTCGTGGTTGATAGGAGTGGAGAAGCCCTCGAAAGTTATGCTCACCTCACCCATGTATTGCGACGCCGACCTTTCCGAATACGACCCCCCCCCTTCGGTCGGCCAAATACGACCTCCGCGTTGGACTTTGTCCAACGGACGTTTAACCCTGCTTGCTCTCCTTCCATCGGAAGATATTCTATCCTATCTTCTATCTTTGACGTTCGTCGCTTTCAGTATGACGTCTCGAAATGGAAAAGCAGCTAAGGACGCCTTCTTTTTTGCTATCACTACACGCACTCTTGTCCATTTATGAGCTCTTCTTTCCTTCAATTGCATAACAGTAATTGCTCAAATATTGGAATTGATATCAACATTTTATTTACAACAGCAACATTTCGTGGCAATTAGAACTATGTGCAAAACGAAAACAACGAGTGATGTGTAAAATAGGAACTGAGGACTGTACACTGTAGAAGCTGCATCGTAGTAGTCGACGTAACTCACTAACGCTAACGTCTTATAGAAACCTGAAACAACGGAAGTAGTGACGAGATGGGTGATTACGTTTTCTTCGGACAAGTCATATTCAGTTCGTTTGCGAACACCAAAAAAGCAATATTTCTATATTACGCGATCGCCGTTCAAGCTCAATTTAGGAGCCAAGGAAAGGGCGACTGAAGAATCGTTCACCAGCATTCTTGGCTGGCTTAAAGGCAAGCTCCGCGATAAAATGGGTGTGGAAAAGGGGTGGGTATTGCCACTTTTCTCGCATCGCTAGAAGGGTCAGATGTCATAGAATCCTCCCCAATGCGACGCGACGGCAACTGCGCGCGCGCTCTTATCGCACCATCACGTGGCAGTCGATAGCGGAAGGCGGGGCTTGCGAGCCAAGGTGTGGATTGCGGGTCGAGCGAGCTTTTACTGCCCTTGTCTCGCATTTTTAAGCCACAAAAGGGGCGGGACATCAACCCTGGTCCGCTTGTCTAATACTCTAGGGGATGGATCAGGTGGGCGTGTCTTTAAATCGGTGCCAGACTTTGCGTATCCATCGAATCGCCGGCTACGAGCTAGGGGTTAGCGACTTGAACGACTTACGCCAATTTCTCACGCTGTTGAGTTGCTGGTGCATTTTTAAACCGGTGGTGCATCGCTTAAAACGCTGCTGCATAGCAAGTACCCCACGATTCGCTAATGCTTCCCTGAACTCGCAGGGTCTTAAGCTGAAATCACGCCCCTTTGCGCCGGCGGCGGATTGCACATCAGTGCAGGCATTGCCAAGAGCGTCAACATATGCAACAAACGCGCTGGCGCATGACGCGTGCTTGACGCAGTCGGTGCCTTTCGATCGATCAAATCCACTTTCAATTCTTGCATATTTTTTGATATTTTACGTGCCGTGTTGCATTCGGCCGTCTTTTCTGTATGGGTTACCACGGTTCAGCATTCCTTGAACAGTCAGCGTCGTGCAGTCGCTTGTAAAAGTGGGTGGGTGTAAGCCTCCAGGTGAGTTTATGAGTGTGCAAAAAAATAATTCAAAGGAAAAAGAGAAAGCTCGCGCTATAAAATACCACCGAAAGCAACACGCCATTTAGAGCATCAAAAAATGCACAGAATGTTTTAAAATTGGAATTGTGATATATATGCAATTTATCGGTCGAAAGGCACCGGCTGTGCGCCAAGCGCCGTCATACCATTGCGTGCATTGACGCTATTTGTATTTTCCCCATTGACCGTACTGACCGCACTATCCGCAGCGTACGCTCGGTGCAAAGTATGAACGGGACTATACGTGAAGAGCGTAGATTTTGTGCTGCTGTCTATGGCGAAGGTGAGCCATCACGTCGACGTGCGCATTAACATAAACTCTGTGATCGGCTCTACTCGGGATCTCGGTAGTTAACTGCCATAGACTGGGAGTCAAAGGTGGTGAACTACGGCCGTAAACGGCGAATAATGAAAGGCGAGACAACGTGATGACCCTGTGTGAACGGCGAGCTTCAGTACATTCCTAGCAAAACTCGCATCACCCGTGGACTTGAAACATGTAATGCAGCATCTCGTGAGTGCGCCGTTTGCCAGTGCACCACAAAGCTTTAGGGGGTGCGTTGAAGGAATTGAAGAAGGCGAGGAAATAGTCTCTGATGGTTGCAAAACTCCGAACACCACGGAGCGTTGATCCCGTGACCAACCCGCTGGTAACATAGACCGAACCCACTAACCCGGGATCATGGCTTGGATTATAGTGCAAAGGTGAAACGCTGCGGTGACCAAGGGAACTTTGGCACGGTCTCAGAAGAGCACAGCAAGGGACAGCGGAACGCCTCATTGGTAAAAAGTATCAATAGAATTGATAGCTCCAGCAGCGATCTCGCCACCTGCAGTCCAACACCTACCACGGCACGGCAGGGACGCAGAGGACGCCTCAATGCGACTAGTGGATGACGTGCAGAGAAAAGTAAAAGTGTATGGAGATTGAAGAGACGCAGACGCTCATGTAGAGGGCGACCAAAAGGGGGTACACTCAGGGGTACATTTAAGTTGCCCTCTACATGAGCGTCTGCGTCTCTGCAATCTCCATGCACTTCCTCCTTTCTCTGCCGGGTTCGCCGTCTGGGCAAGGTGCCACCTTATACGTCGGCCACTTGATATGTGACCTAGTCCGCGCCCTCTGCGGCAGGTCAGCGCGAGTTTCCCGCCTCCCTATGCTTTTTGGGTGCGGAAGAAGGCGAGGTCAACATGAACCAGTGGCCAACTATAAACTGGCTGTTTAGGAGAGACTTTACTACCGTCCCTGATCTATTATTTTCTGTGGTGCAGTAGTAAATGAAAGAAATAATGTGGTTGAAAGGAAAAATTGTGGTTCGTAAGATCGCAAAGCATTGACACAACCCGTATTCTCAGAGGGGTAAACCTGCAGGCCCAACAGGTTAGAAAGGCCTTTTGTACACATAGTAGTTCATTATTATAGTTACTTTTATAGAATAGGTCTGTTGATAGCGAAACTGTCGAATTTAAGTATTGATAATGGGAACTTACCATACACTCCGACAACCATAGAGATCAGCGATATTGCAACATAAACAAGTGCCACCATTAAACCGACTACGATTTGAAATGCGTCCTTAAAGCAAGCAAGATGTATGCAAGAAAACTCAAATTCCTCGTCAAAGTAATATTTCTCACTGAATTTCCTTTCGTGAGCTGGTTCCCTTCCCTATATGTATTTTGTATTCTACCCTGGCCCATACTCGAAGAAATTCGACTGGTAATCAGGTTTATTCAGAGACGGGCTTCGTGATGAAAAGCAGTTCATTAGCAATCATGGTAGATGTGTAGACGTTGCTACAAGGATGAACAAAAACATGAGAAACGGCCCAGAACCCAAGAAATGAGACCCCTCCCTGCTCGTTGGTTTCTAATCGGTCTGCTCCCTTCGACGCCATCACTTACTCTGCTGATCAGCTAGAGGGTGAGACAGCGACAGGGAGGCGTACTACTGCGTCTATATCGAGGAGGATATATTTTTCGCTGCGGATTCCGTGTCGGTCGCACCCTCGGGGTCCCCCGTCTTCCCACTAGGTAAGTTTCCCTTTTCCAACTTTCGAACTTATCGTCTAACACTCCTTTGATCGTTCCCGAGCTTCATATGCCAAAACCAGTGTTTTCGTCTTCCACAAAAGACAACCGTGTTACCAACTTCGACAAGGAGTCGTCCCAGTAGTCGTTGTCAGGTATTCCACAGATTGTAGCAGGGCGTTTCTAGTTAAAGGAAGACTCCGCTTCGCGATGAAGGGTATGTTCCCAGCAGCTCACAAAGGCCATACCCACGCCGCTTGCGACGTAGCCCGCCCACCCTCTCGCCGTTTAACTCTAACCGTTCAGCAGTGAGAGCGTTAGCTTGAGGAAGGCAGCAACGATGAGAGCCGCATCAATTGGAAATTCATCAGGCCAGGCAAAGATCCCGTTTGTCGAATTGTGTCTGCTCGTGGTTTTTTCTTCATCGCTGCTCCGCTGACCATCTCTATCTTGTCTTCTAACCGGCTCCCTTTCCATCGTGAACTCCGCATTTAATAACGAGTAGAAATAAGAGTTCGAATTCTAGTGACTTCTAAAGTTCAGGTCCAAATTTTGTGGACAACTTTCTTGGCGCCTCTCCTCACTCGCTGGTCCAGTACTTAGAATACTCACTTTGACTCCTTTAGAGACCGCGATAGATGTCTGCATACACGTGACGAAAAAGGCGGTGGCTAATAAGATCTGAAGAACACCTGAAACATTTATTTTTATTTGAAATCGAACCTGGTGGCTCACATTATTCTGTTAGTTTAGGTATCTACACTCTTACCGGGCGAACCTTTATAACTTAAAGGGTGGAGGTCAAGTCCCAGCCGACCATTCCCTCTCTAACGCGTCACCCACCTGATCCCGCTCGGATGTTCACTACTCATTTGAATGCATGGACTCATTTCACCTGGGCGATGGCTTTCGGATAACTATGTTCTCTCCAGTATATTTTCTTTCCCAATCAGGTAAGGTGGCGCAGAGCTGTAGCTTTGGAACCATCTAAGTCTCTGTAACTTGTACCTTTTCTTACTTTAAGGTACTTTTTCTTTTGTCAAGGTTTCAGATACCACTCATGGGCAAATGTGTTCGAAGGAGTGGAGGAGTGCATTTCTAAACGAAAAGCTCTACGCATGGTAATATTAGGTTGGTTCATAAGCCTTGCAACGAATTACATTGAATGGTAGAAATTTTTTCAGAGATCCCGAAAACTCCGCAACATGTTTATGGAGATGGCATCCAGTTTTGCATTTCCAGCCAACCGATCAGCTCGTTGTCCCGCTTCTTGTCACAGCTATTGTACTGATTTCGCGAAAAGCTCTTCATACCCTGAATTTTGGCGAATACCGTTTTGAATCTTCCCTGAGCCAGGCCACATCAAGGATGAGTCGGAAGATGGGCGAGGGCACCCTCTTTCGATTCACGGTGCACCGGCGCTCCACTCTGCTTAACGTTAATTTTTTTCATACGAAGATGGTCCACACTCCAATCACCCCGTGACTGACGATCACGATGCTCTACCTGACGCTGCTGAAAAGGGATCTGGATACGCTATCAATTCTGATGCGACAATGAGACACCACCTAGGCATCTCCAAAGGCTTGTAAAGCTCCGAGAAAACAGGGTTTCGATTCCCGCATGCCTTGAGCCCAAGTCGGCTCTAAACACATCGGACACCTTTCGGATTTTTGCTGGAGTTGAATTTCGGAAACCCTACCTGCAGATGTTGCAGTCACTGCGGAAGTCGACCATCCACAGCTGGATTGCAAAGTTTTTGATACGAAGGAAATACAAGCCAAAGCCTACTTTTATGCGACACTGCTAAACAACCTCTTGCTAAGAAAATCCGGTAAAATTTCAGGGCTCTCGGACGGAGAGCTCTTCCATATTAGCCTTATAACCCTGACCTCGCGCTACCATACGCCCACCTCCTTTGCTCTCGAGACCACCTTCTGAAGAAGAAATCTTATTGTAACCATACTGATCTCAAAATCGACATCAAATCTTCTTTGACCAGTATTCAACGGAGTTCTACAAGAGCGGCATCGAACAGCTTCTGGTGTGTTGGCAATAGGTTGTAGATATTGATAGTGTGTATCGTGCTGGATGCATGGAAAAAAGAGATAATGGAAATATCAAAATAAAAATTTAGCCAGTTTGTTGCAAGACTTATGGACAACCTACTACAAAGAAGCGTTTGTTTTGTCTCAAATGCGCTTGTCTCTCTACGTCAGGATGCCCCCTCGGTGCCAGCACCGACTGGTGTGCGCAAAATGTATCCAACAGACGGGTCTCATATTGTTTCAGCAAGCGCAGGCCGAGATGCTCGAGGGCTAGAGTAATCGCAGGATTTACCACGCATTATCTGACTAGCTATACAACTATTTACTGATCACAATTTTCCCTTACCATAAAAGCTCAGAAATAATCGAAATAAAATCGTATGCTCACCGTAAACAATCAGCACGATAGAAATTTCTCTCGCTTTGACGGCTGTATCAGGCAGGCGGTACACGTATATGGTTCCAGTGGTCACGGAGGCCAGACCAGTGGCGGCGGATATGAAGGATGTGATAGCTTGACGTGGTTTCACTGAACATTTTCACTTTAGTGATTCTACGAGAAAAAAATTGTTCCTCCATTTATTATAAACCAGTTTTGCTCCCGCGCGCACGTGAACGTGGGCAGTGCAACTGAATACAGCCGGGCTATTGTATCGAAAAACATAGCGCATTCAATGGATTCCACTGATGATATTAACGAAAGCAGATGATAAAGCAGTAATTTCTCACGATCGGCAATACCTGTAATCATCTATAATTTTTCTAGAACTAACTAACTCTAGCAGCCGAATGAACTTTGGATAGCAAATGCAATACTTGGGCTGCTTTTTATCAGCCCTCAGCGCAAACATTTCCCATGTGTTGGATGTTGGGATGGTATAACGGTCAAATAACCTCCAATGCCTGTGAAGAGATAAAAATACTAATAATTATCGTACACAGACAGACCATTTAGGAAGCTCGTCAGATTAGCGGTCGATGAATCACGACGACATCGTGAAGGAAAGAGATGTTTCTTTATCGCGCATCTGGATAAGAGCTTAAGTGAAATTTGCTGTCCAACGCTCCTTATCACCCGCCATCAGTTGTCATCACTTACTGGTGCCATCAATAATCCCGTCGCACCCTTTAGATTGCAACTGCTAAACTACACCTCAATGCTGCTGGGGCTTGCACTGCCAATGTGGCGACATTTCTCTTCTAACGATTCTTATCAGCCACTATCTGCTGTTATCACTTTCTGAACCCCATCAGATATGTTTCCGTCCCACCCGCTACATCACTGTCGGAAGAGAGCGCCTCGATGCTACTGGGCCGCGCGACTTGCATTTCGTGACTTTTGCGTTCGAACGCCCCTTATCAGATCTTATCAGCAGTTATCACTTTTTGTGCCCAACCAAACATGGTCTCAACTCTTTCCACCCTCCACATCACTCGTCGAAATCAACGCCTCACCGCTGCTGGGACACACGCTGTGAATTTTGTGAAATTCGCCTTTTGGCGCCTCTTATCAGCTCTTATCACCTCTTATCACTTTTTATCCCCCACCAAACATGTTCCCGTTCCACCCTCCACATCACTCGTCGGAATCAACGCCTCACCGCTGCCGGGACACCCGCGGTGAATTTCGTGAAATTTGAGTTTTGGCGCCTCTTATCAGCCCTTATCAGCAGTCATCAATTTCGGTCACCCGCCAAATATGTTCCCGTCCCATCCCATGCACAATAAGTTGGAGCTAAGGCCTTATTGCACCTGGGGACCACGCAATCCTGACGCTTCTTATCAGTCCTTAACAGCTGCTATCAATTTCGGTCACCCGCCAAATATGTTCCCGTCCCGCCTCCTATACCATATCCTGAAATCAGCCTCTGACAACTGCTGCGACGGGAGCTATGAATTTGTGACTTTCACATTCTAACACCCCTTATCGGTCCTTATCGTTGTTATCAACTTCAGTCTCTCACCAAATATGTTTCCCTCCCACCTCCTACGTCATACGTTGAACCCAACGCTCGAATGCTGCTGGGACACATGCAATGAATTCCGGGACGTATGCATTCTGACGCCCCTTATCAGCCTTTATCAAATCTTATCAGCTCCTGTCACCTGTCAAATATGTTCCCGTTCCACCCCCTATACCATATCCTGAAATTGACCCCTGACGACTGCTGCGACGCATGCTATGAATTTCGTGACAGACCGACGGACGTACACACAGACACACACACAGACAGGCATACTTAGCGAATTATATATAGTAGGATGATTTATCCAACAGTCCTAATGATTTAACACATTGACGACAGTGAGAAGCGGTTGCGGGTCTCACTTTGCAGACCACATGGGACATTGAGACGCGGTTGCGCGTCTCACCCTTCTCATCCCTTTCTCTAGAGAATGCGCGGCTCCTTTTCAAGTTATTTGTATTTATTCTATAGGTCATACGATAACCTATACAAACGTCGTCCACGAAGTGGTCAGATATGCTCGAAAACGGCAGCTAAGCCTGCTCGCTTCGGGCGCTTCGAGAGCTGAAGGGGGGCTAGAGTTGGCGAATTTGTGCGCAACTTGAATGCGCTCTTTGACGAAGATGATGTAAAGCACACATACCACTTCCCACGCACTTCGGGTGGCTTTCCCTACTTCCCACTTCCCTGAACTGACTTATTCCCTTTGTTTAACAGCCCTTTATTTTTGCGCTATTTTATCTCTATCTCGCTCAAAAGGCGACAGGCTGAGTGCGCCACCGAATGATTCCTCTCCCATTGTACTCTTGTTTCGCTTTTTCAAAGTTGAGTTCCGAAAAACGCACCTTGTGGGACAATGAGACGCGGTTGCGCGTCTCTGAGATCGCGCCCGTCAAACTGCTCATGTCCCACCTGGCCAAAAAACCCAGAACGCGCGCTGTCGTCAATGTGTAAACAGAGACCTATAACTTGCAAGACGCTAGGGGTGCAGGTGTTTCGCCGCACATTCGCCGTCGCGCGCCGTTCACCGCACCCGACGAGTGTGTGCGGCGCGCGGCGGTCCCTACTTGCTCACACTGCGCATAGGCGTGAGTGCGACGAAAAATTCAATATTCTTCAAAAACTGACTCATTTGTTCGAGAATCTTCACAAAATCCGCCACCATATCCTCTTGTGTTCGCTTTTTCCTTTCTAATCGTCGTGTTTCTTCACTGTCATCCACTTCGACTACGGTCACCTGAATTGAACGAATCGATAATTGACCCGCGTTTCAATAACTAAAGCGCGTTCTACGGTTAATTTATTGCTTTATTAAATTCGATTTCCCGTTTTTTTTTTTTGTAACGAAAAAAGAAGATGTGATTGGAATTCATCACGCATGGACGAAAAGTACGTAAGGTCCCTCCACGGACCCAGTCCGCTTCTTCTTATAAAAATTCTCTTCAGAGCCAAGAAATGATCTAGCACAAGGGCTGAGCATTCAATCACATAATCCTCCTCACATACTTGACAATTGTTAATTCATCTATTTATCCTTCTATTATATAAACCGCTAACTTGGTGTGTCGGTTTGCATGTATGTATGTATGTATGTATGTATGTATGTATGTATGTATGTATGTGTGTATGTATGTATGTATGTATGTATGCATGCATGTATGT